>PVIU01002399.1:64887-174009 GCA_004026605.1 Ondatra zibethicus
AGAGAGAGGCCTTATCTCAGAGATAATTAAAAAAGAGAAAGAGAAAAACCTTTTTAAAAAATATTGCCATAATTTAAGTGATTTGGTTAAAAAGAAGACAAGGGATTTGGGGAGATGGCTCAGCAGTTAAAAGTACCTGCTGTTTTTTCAGAGGACTGAGGTTTTGTCCTTAGCACCCACATAGCTGCTCACAACCATCTATAATTTCAGCCCCACAGAATCTAATGCCCTTTTCTGGCCTCCTCAGTCACCAGGCATGAGCATGGTACATAGACATGTGAAAGCAAAACTCCATGCACATCATCAAAGAATAGGAAATAGGCAAAGAAGAATGTGAGTTGATGCTAACAGGCAAAAGGGGAATTTGAGAAAGCCTGTCCATTTAGTTTCTTCTAGACCTCTCCATATAGCATTCCTTACTCAGACATGGAATAGAATCTCTCTCAGATGAGTCTTTAAGGAGAAGTGTAGGAAGTGTTCTTTTTTAGGTTTTATGACTTACTTTGGGAAAAGGGAAATTCTAGTTTCCTTGATCTACCTTGGGAGGATTTGGAATTCTTGTATCTAATAATCACTTAGGGAAGGAGGTAATGGGGGAAAGATGGGATGAAAGGTTGGGAAGACCTTAGTTTGGAGCCCCAACTATTGTCTGCACTTTAGTATTCAGCATATCACAGGTCATACTTTGGTGTAGTGGGTTTTACCTACCACAGTAGGTAGGGAAAGCCATGTTTCCTTAAGTGAGTAAGTGGTGTAGAATTCCCCTCTGTATGCTGTGAATACCATTGGTTAATAAAGAAACTCTCTTAGGCCTGTGATGGGGTAGAGTAGAGCTAGGCAGGGAAAACTAAACTGAATGCTGGGAGAAAGGAGGCAGAGTCAAGGAGAAGCCATGTAGCCCTGCCAGAGACAGAGAGAGACAGATACCGGAACTTTACCCGGTAAGCCACAGCCTTGTGGCAATACACAGATTGATGGAGATGGGTTAATTTAAGATACAAGTTAGTCAGAAATACGCTTAAGCTATTGGCCAAACAGTATTGCAAATAATATGGTTTCTGAGTGATTACTTCAGGAGTCTGGGTAGCCAGGAAATGAACAAGCAGCCTCCTACTACAAGTCAGGATCAGTTCCCATACTGATGAGTACCACCTGCCCAGGACAATTCCTAACTCCAGAGGTTTGTGCTACAAGGTTGGGTTTGTGTAAGGGTGTTATGAGTTTCCAAATCAAAAATGGATAGTCTGGAGCTTGAAAGATGACTTAGTAGTTAAGATACTTGATGATCTTCCAGAGGACTCCAATTCAGTTCCTGGCACTCATACTGGGTGGTACACAACCACCTGTAACTCTCACTCCAGAAAGTTCAATGATACCTTGTAGTTACCACAGGCACCCACACACAGTTGGCATAGAAACACAGACACATGCACATACACATAAATAAAAAATAAAACATTTTTAAATGGGCATCTGCATCTCTTCTTTTGTCACGCAAATAAAAAAAACATTTTTTTAAAAAATGGGCATTTGCATCTCTTTTTTCCCAGATACTCTATTCATGAATTACAGCTAATTTGATGAGTTCAGAGGCATCAGAAAAATAGACATTGACCCATTTCATTCTCCAAATAGCACTGAAGATACATAAAGACTTGGGTTTACAATGCTCAGGCCAAGGACAAGTTTAACTACTATCTCTAATACAATACTAATACTATTTTAGTATTTTCCTTTTCTCATAAAATTTGGTAGGTATGAGGGATGGAAAGGGAATCAAGACAGTCTGGGCTTTATGTGAACCTAACCCCTTGCCAAACCCATCTAGGCCTTCCTTACAACAATCCCAAAGACCAAAAGTCTCTTGTCTCTTGCTAAAGATTAAAAGAGGGGCAACTAGGTTATGCTAATCCAATGGATTTGAAGAGAAAGACTACCAATCTAAATAATGGCCAAATTAATTAAAACAAGCTTTATTCATGTACACGGGCTGTCGCGCCCTAAGGCGGGTTTCAGGAGATCAGCATTGGACATGGACATGGGGAAGATAATGATTTTTATAGCTTAGGAGTATGGGGTTTCCAAGTAGAGGTTTGGGCAAGTAAGCTGGAGTCACAGAAGCAGAACATAAGCTTAACACGGTGGCCATAACAGCCTCCTGAAATGAAGGCATGGCTGCAAGGTGCTCACACAACCTCATGACACAAAGACGTGGTTTCCATTTCCTGAAACACGCAGTATAGCAGCATTTGTACTTTAAGGCTACAGGTGGGGCATAGCCCAATCCTTGAGAAACAGATTTAATCATAAACAGGAATGAAGCTAGTTTTTCTTTACTATAAGCTGGTTTTCAAACCCAAGATGGAGACAGTTTGGCTTACCATTAAATAATTTTTTCAATTCAAACCCAGACTAAAACTGAGGATATACCATATATCCTCAGTTAAAATATATTAGCTTGGGTGCCAGCGAATACATCCGGACTGAAATTTCATCCGATGGATGGAGATAGAGACAGAGACCCACATTCACATCAGAGCAATGGACTGAGCTCCCGAGGTCCAGTCGAAGAGCAGAAGGTGGGAGAAGATGGGCAAGAAAGTTAGGACCATGAGGGGCTGGTCCACCCACTGAGACAGTGTGCCTGAACTAATGGGAGCTCACCAAAGCCAGCTGGACTGGGACTGAACAAGCATATGATCAAACTGGACTCTGAATGTGGCTGCCAATGGGGGCAGACTGAGAAGCCATCAACAATGACACTAGGACCTATCTCTTCTACATGTATTATCTTTTTGGGAACCTAGTCTATTTGGATGCACACCTTCCTAGGCCGGGATGGAGGGGGGAGGGCCTTGGATTTCCCACAGGGCAGGGTACCATACCCTCTTAAGGAAGCAGGGGGAGGGAGGAGGAGTCGGGAGGAGTGGGAGGGGACTGGGAGAAGGGGAGGAAATGTAAATTTTTTTGAATGAAAAAAATAAAAGAATATGAAAAAAAATATTAGCTTGGCCCAAACTATGATTCTTCTTTAAACTCATAAGCCCTCTTGAACTGGAGACTGCTCTTTTGTTTCCCCTTTTTGTCTAATTAAAAAAAAAGGTTTTAACTTTAATGTGGCAAAATTACATATACAAAAATTTATCAGGCAGGAATTACAGTTACAATATTTATATCATTTACATTTGGCAAATTAAGGAAATTAGTCTATCATCCATCCTTTCTTTGAGTTTAAAGTTTTATGCCTAATTTATCTTTTATTCTAACTAAGAAAAACTATAACTATCTTCTTTAACCACAGAAGGATATAATATTACCTAAGTAAACAAGAAGTGCACTGTAAGCAACTTCCAAAACTCTAGAACTGACAGATACATCTTGTTGCCTGAACAGTCACCCAAAATTCTTCTATAATGTCGGGACATCCATCTTCATCTTACAGGCCCACAGTATCCTGCAGACTTTTCCATGAAGCTGGAAATTTGAAGATCTGTTCTGCCTTGTAATGGCGAAGTTCATCAGTTGTTTTCTTCTGTGTCTTGCAAAATGTCTGGCAGACTCTTTCATCAAGGACTGTCTTGCCTTCTTTAGGCAAGTTCAGTAGTCATTTTTCTGTGAGTCCTGCATGTCCAGTTCAAAGAACATACCATCAAGCAGTCCAGGCAAGAGCAGTTTCTTGCCCAAATGGCTAGCCTTGTCACATTGAAGGAAAATTCCATAATAAGTTTCTCCAGTGCCCATCAACCTCTCTGAAATAATTGGTGCTGCCAGAAGCAGACATGTCTTCCTGTCGAGAAAAGTCTAAGTTCTTAAAACATTTTAAGTGCCATATTCTGTAAGTCCTTGAAAGGTTTGAAGAATACTTATCTGAAATTTATCTCTGTACATCTAGAAAACTTAACTAACAAGACTAAAATTTGACTATTATAAATTACTATCTATTAATCTGTAATTTTAATTATACATTACATTTTAAATGAGCTGCACAAACTCAATACCCTAAACAAGAGAAGAAATACATATACACAGTGTTACAAATTGACCTTAAATTTGTATCAATAGACCAAAGTCTGCATCATTGTAAAATATTTATTTCTATATCCTGTCTGTCTTTAAATGAAAACAAACATTTATAAACAATTATTTTGGGAATTTGGGTGTAGTTTTCGAGACTACTTCCTGGTGATTGTTGGGTAGTGAAGTATTCTTAGGGTTCATGGGAACCTTTCAGCGGGTCTTGTTCCATCAAACCACATTAGCCTGAAAGGAATCCACAGACTCCCATTTCCTGTAGAAACAAAAGCAGAATCTCTTTTCCAAAGCAGCATATCCTTAGACCCAAATTTTGAAGTCAAGATACCTTTAACAGCCCCCAGAATCAAATGTCTCTCTGCAGTCAAAAAAACCAAAGGAAAATACAATAATATACATAATGCAGACTATCTATGTATATTCCATCTTTATGTGGCTTATTTTTCTTTACGTCTTTAATCTATGACTATATATACTATTTTATATTACTTTTACTATCTCTTTAAAGACTTTATTTTAAAAACCTATTTATTTTTATAACTGTCTATACTCTTTTTCTTCTCTCTCCCAAGTCTGCATACATTATCCAACACTGTGGCCCATTCAGAGGTCTTTTTCATCTGAATCTGTCTTTATTGTGTATCTGTAATCATTTTCTGACCAGGAGTGCTTTTTGTTTTAAATACTAAGTAGGCACAGCTAGGACCAATTCTTCAGGTCCCATCTAACATGAGGGAGGCATGTTCACCACCTCTGTGAGCCATGCTTACTGCCCCAGCTCCTAGGACACAGTGGGTTTATGTCACCATTAAGCAATTTGTAACATTCTGCTCAGAGACCCAATTTAAGTGCAGGACTCCCGAAAGAGCCAGAGTTTGGTCTGCAAGCATGAACCAGGAAGCTGTATCTTAAAGAAGCTGTGTATTTTTTGCTGCTAACACTGAGTCAGGAGGACTTCTCTTAAAGGAGCCATGCCTCTGCTTGCTGACAGCAAACAGCATCTATCTGAAAAAATGTGGCTACCAAGAAGCTGTGCTTCAAATCTGTTCTTTTGTGTCTAGAATTCCTTCCCAAACTTTCTCAGTTTTTATGTGGATATAGTTGATCCACGTTGGAACGCCATTTGTAACTAGAGACTGATCTTTTGTTTCCCGGCACCTCAGACCCAAATAATCACACAGAAACTGTATTAATTATAACACTATTTGGCCAATGACTCTAGCGTATTCCTAGCTATCTCTTACACCTTAATTAACCCATTTCTATCAATCTGTGTATCGCCAGTAAACAGGCTGTGGCCTACCAGTAAAGTTTTGGGTTCTTCTCTTCCAGCTGCTACATGGTGTCTCCCTGACTCTGCCTATTTTCTCTCTCTCTCTCTCTCTCTCTCTCTCTCTCTCCACATATATATGTTTGGATTTCCTGACTGAGTTTATTCTGCCCTGTCATAGGTCAAAGCAGCTTTATTCATGTAACAATAAAGCAACACATATAAAGAAGGATATGTTACATCAGTCCTCAAACAATTTCCAATGTGTGAAGACTTTGGCTCTTCACTTCTCTGTAAAAGGACAGATGTTGAGCGCCATTCATTCTGTTTTTTAAAATAACGGAATTCCTAGAATAAACAAAAATCATCTTCCTTTTTATTTCATTCAGGCAAAATACAGGTATTTCAAAACCAACCACCTCAACAAACAAACAAAACTATTGACTGGGGAAAAAGTTGATGCTTAACAAACTTTTTGTCTCTCTCTTTCTCTCCTCTCTCTCTCTTCTGTCTCTGTCCCTCCACTAGATGAAAGGAAAGTCCTTAGACTTAGGGTAAGTATTGTTCCTCACTGAAGATAAGGATCTGGGGACACAGCCCCTTATTTGCACAGCACAGCACAGCAGGAGAAAACACCTGTCTTTGAAGCTCTGGCTTCTGACTTCCTGAATTTCTGACACTCTCACTTTAACAAGCTCCCCTGACACAAAGGCTCTGTTTCTTTCCATAGGTAGATTTAAGCTCCTTAAATATGTGGGCTCCTTACATTATTCACCAAGAGCTTAAGCATGCATTCCTCTGATTCTCAATGAATAAGGTGTGCTAAGTGAGGACCAGAAGGGTGAGGTTTATTGAGAGGGTTGGGGAACAAGCTGATAATTTTCTTCACTTTCTCTACTCTGCCACAGCTTTTCAATTCCATTCTCAATAGACTGTTTCTGTCATTATCCTTCTCATCTTGATGCCTCTCTTAATCACTGCTGAACTAGACCTTAGTAGACAAGAACTCACCTTTAAAGATACTGCATCAACCAAATGCGCAAGTCTAGGTCCTAAGACTTCAATTCTTGTGATCTGCTCAAGACTATAATTACCCTAGAAAAAGACGACCCAATAAGCTGGAGCTGAAGTCTATGGTCAGCTCCACAGCAGCGATCAGGAATGTCTTTGACTGTGATGGTACAAAAGGCACAAAATGCAGAACCTTAGTTGTTCTCTTCCAACTCTTTCTTCGGGATATTTGCTGCTTCTTGTCTATACTGAAGAATGGTGGGAAGCTATCCTGGAATTCACTTTCGACTTTCCTTCATTGTGCCCAACACTGGGCACATAGAGAGTGCATAAAAGGATTAAAATGGGACAAAGATACTTTTGACAACCAGTAGCAAATCTGTCAATCTGAATGACAGTTTTCGAAGAAATCACAGTATAGAGTAGCACAGTGATTGCTATTACAAACTATTGTTATGGACATCCAGCTAAGCACAGGATAAATCTGTTGTCTAGAAAATGCCACTCCTTTTGCATCAAGAAGATTAACTGAAAGGCAGCTGGGCTGAGATAACTCGGTGCCTTGGGTTCCTATGCAAAAAAAGCAAAAAAACAATTTGATCTACACAGCAAAATGAAGCTCCGCCAACGAGATGATGAAAACAAACCTTCAACTAGAGACTTTCCCCTAACATACCCAAAAAAGACATACCAAATATAGACACATCAAAACATCCTGCCCTAGCCACGTAGGTCATTACCTTATTCCCATACCCTGCCTATGAACAGAACACTCCTGCCTCTCAGCCTGTGTTCCTGCTGTTGCTAACCTGCTCAGTTCATTACTCAGACTTTATGTTCTCTTTAAAATAACCAAGTTCCCCAAACATGACGTAAAATGCCAGAAGAAGAAATGCACATCTGTAATCCTAGGGATGTGGGTTGGGGAAAGGTGGACGCCTGAACCCTTGCGCTGGCCAGTCTACTGGAAACAGTGAACTTCACTCTTAGTGAGAATCCATTTGTTTGTTTGCTTTGCTTTGCTTTGTTTGTTTTTCAGTTCATGGTTTCTCTGTGTAACAACAATCCTAACTGTCCTGAAATTAGCTCCATTTTAAAAATAAGGTGGAGAGGGCCAGTCAAGTGGCTCAGTTGGTAAAGGTGCCATCTGCCAAGCCTGATAACCTGAGTTTGATTCCCAGGACTCACACTGAAAGAGGTGAGAAAAGTTGTCCTTTTATCTCCATGTGTACACCAAGGAGGTATACACACACACACACACACACACACACACACACACACTAAATAAAATTATAATTTTTAAAAATCCATAAAAACAAAGTAAAGCAGAGTGTGATTGAGGAACACACCCAGCATCTACTTCCAGCCTCCACAAAGCAAGCACACACACACAGCGACACACAGGCACACATACATCCACAAAATGAATAAATTAAAATTAAAAAAGGCTAACAATAAAGTAAAGCAGACTGTGACTGAGGAAGACACATCTTCCACTTCCAGCCTCCCTCCACACACCTTACCCATGCATGCACAAGCCCTCGCGCATACATACACCACATATGCCCGTACACACAAAAAGCTGAGGATGAGATTTGTGTCAATGACAGGAAGACAAAGCAGCATATTACTGTACTTGACTCACTGGACAAATCTTCAAGATGCTCCATTTAGTTCTGCGCTACACAAACTATGAGAGCGACTCATTTCCTAGGATTTAGGCCACTATGTGCCTTCCTTAAAATTGTCCCAACTGATTCTTTGTAGCTGCATCACTTTCATTTTTGTTCACTGTTAAAATACTGATTTTATATTCACTGTTTAGACAATTTGAATTCTATCACATTACCCCTAAAATTGCGTATGTTTTTAAGTGCTTAATATGCATCAGACTCTAGTTTATGTCCTCTAACTCTTCGACAACAAACAGCTACATAGGTGGTCCTCTTGTTCACAGATGAGAAAATATCAAGGCCCTGTAGTCTACCCAGGGCGTCCAGCCGGGAAACACAAGGGCGAGGGTGGAACAGTTTTTCTTGTTCCAATTCCGGAGTCTTTGATGCCCATGATTCAGCATTTTCCTGAACAGTTTGGCTATTTCCCCCCTAAACTAGATGGAAGCAATGTATTGCTCTAATGTGTTCTTCCAGCAATCCAGAGCCTCTTGCCTAGCAGCTTCTTGTGAACTATTTGAAAGCTAGAGGGTACTGGACAGGGCGGGGCGGAGCACGGTGAGGGTGGGGGGGGTGGAACGGACAACACGACAGGAAAGCAGGGGTAAGGAAAGGGAGCGGAAGAGCAAAGAAAAGAAGAGAAGATGATGGATGCTAAGATCGGTATGATTATAAGATTTCTTTCTTCTCTCAAAATCTTCTGTGGCAGCCAACAGCACCCATTCCCCATTCCAAACTTCCTGTTGGGGGTGAGGCTGGGAGGTGAACCACAATACATTTCTAATTTTCTGCATGGATGCCTTAGTTACTATTAAGATATTGTCAATGGGAAGTAATTTCAAAGAAGAAAAGCTAGTCTGATGAAGAAGTTCGATTAAGATTGGTTTTTGAGAAAATATTAAAAGCTTGGAGGAATAAAAGAGAGTGCAAAGATTAAGATTGGAAGCTGTTAAGCTCCTCACAGATAACACAACAGCAAAAGACACTGCCTCTGCAGTCCAGGACAAAACCCTTCCATCTGCAGCGCCTTCTGTGATAGCCATCACAACAAATGTGCATTGTCCACCTGTTCAAGGCCACGCACACCCTGGTAGCTCTGATTCTAATTCAGGTTTCAGTCCTGAGCCTGGGGATCCTCTGCTTCATCACACCAGCCGCTTCACCTTCTCTTGCTGGGCCCTTGCGGAAATTGTAATTATAACACATGGATTCGAGCCTAGTCTTGCCCCTTGAGAGCCTTGGAATTAGCTTCTTGTTACTTACAGATTTGCTGAGACCAAGTAACCATCTGTGATGGTTAATGGTGATTGTTGACAGGATCTAGAATCTCTTGGGGAAATCTATGAATGTGCCTCTCAGGGCAGGTCCAGAGAGGGTTTAGTGATCTAAGAATCCCCAACCTGAATGTGGGCAGCCCTGTTCTATGGGTTGGCATCCTTGTCTGTATACAAAGGAAAAGGTCAGCTCAACACTAACATTCGTCTCTCCCCTTCCTGATGTGGATACAATGTGACAGTTGCTTCAAGCTCCCACCTATCAGCCCTCCCCATGTAATAGTTTGTACCTGGAACTGCAAAGAGTTCTTTACATCCTACTTTAACCAGACCACAAAGCAATTCCATTCTTAGATACTTACATTTCCTTTAGAGAAATGGAAACTTACGTCTACCTAGGCATCATCCAGAATAGCCCCAAACTGGAAACAAATCAAAACACATTGACATTTGCATAGCTAAGCAAAATGTGACTTTCCCACATTAGAATACTAGTTATTAACCAAAAGCACACCATGGATGAGCCTTTAAAAGCATTAGGCTTAGCGGAAGAACTCAGGTATAAACGACTGCAAATATCATATTTTTTACATACAATTTCCAGCAAAGCAAACTCTTAGGAAGAGAGTAGCTCTTAGATTCACCAGAGACTAGGGTTGAAGGTTGTGAGAGCCCGGAGAGACCCAGGGGAGCTGTGTACATTGATAAAGATGTTCAGCAGCTGTATTGTGGTACAGGCTGCACTGCTCTGTAAATTTCCTGAAAGTCATGGAGTTGAGCAGTTATAATATGCAAGTTTTATGATATGTAAATTGTACCTCAATAAAGCTATTGAAAAAAAAAAGAGTTTCATGAGGCCTATTAAAAAGGCCAGCAGGATTAGTGAATGGTTGCTATCACACATTTTGGTAATAATACAAAAGGAAATCTGAGGATGTGATTATCACCCTTTTATTTTTCACTTTATACTTGTCCCAGATTGCATTAATGTACACTATCCCATGGGTGAAAAAAATACCATGCTAAAAAATGGCCCAAATTTCCTAGTTTGAGAATAATTTCCTCCATTGGGATTTTCAGTTTCCTGAAAAAGCTTCCATGGATAATGCTAGAAGTCCGTGTGTTTGTCTCATTGGACTTATAAACTGAACTCTGAGCCAGGATCCTCTTCACAGGCTCAACTGTGTTCATCTCATCATTCAACTCCCTCCATTGTATGCATGCAAGAGCTTTAGATAAAATTATGTCATTTTGGTGATTCCACCTATGAGGTAAGTGTTTTCATAGCCTCATTGGAAATTAATAATGAACAATATGAGAAAAATAGTACAAATGCATGATAATAATTTAGAATTTTATTTCCATGTTGTTTGAGACTGACAAGATATGATAAATTACCACCATCACACAGTTTCAAGAGGCAGCCTGTAAAAACAAACAAAAACCACATCATTATATTTCTTTTTTGTTTGTTTATTGAATGGGGTTTTCTTTTCTTTCTTTCTTTCTTTTTTTTTCCCATCTTGGAACTTGCTCTGTGGACCAGGCTGGCCTTGAACTCACAGAGATCTGCCTGCCTCTGCCGAGTGTTGGAATTAAAAGTGTGTGCCACCTCCACCCATCACACCATTATATTCCAATACTCCGACACCACTACATCAAAAGAAGCTTCCCTGATGAAGGCTGAGAAGTGCACTAATCTGTGGATGTACTGATATGCCATTAGAAGTCAATTAATACTACACCCATTTTGTGTAGTAACAGTAGTATATTTTCTCCTAATTCCTATGACTATTTTAGCCACTGATCCTTTTGTTATTTAATTATTTTTTATTTCATGTGCATGTGTTGTGCCTGCAAGTACGTCTGTGTGAGGATGTCTGATCCCGTGAAACTGAAGTTAGAGACAGTTGTGAACTGGCACATGCGGTTGGGAATTGAACCTGGAATAGAAGCCAATGCTCTGAACCTCTAAACCATCTCTCCGTCCCCTGTAGCCAGAAATTCTTGACCCCTGCAGAGGTGCCAGGTAGGAGTTTCAGCTTGTGGAGCAGGCCTTAAATCCAGTCAGTGGCATAACACCAATGCCACTATTGTGCCTGTGGGACTGTCTTGCTAGGTCGGTCTTACTGTAGCTCATTGAGTTCACAGCTGGGTAAGACTGGTGATTATTTTTCTTCTCTGGGTAGCACCGTCCAGACTTATGAAAGTTAGCCCGTGGGGATAACACTTCCAGGTGAGCACCGGCTTGACTTTTCTGTGTTCTGTGATTCGAGTATGTGGTGTCTTCAGCAATGGAGCCTCACCCTCAAGTTTTAGAGGATAACCAAGAGTATCTGTACTACATCTTCTCCTCTTCAGGGATCAGTGCAAAAAGTATAAAAGCCAAGGTCACCAGAAGGCAACAAGAAAGCAGTGTTTTCCACACACAGCACCTGCATGAATGAACTTACAGCAGTTGTGGCAGCGTGCGTATGACCAGCATAAGTGCAAGTTGGGCAAAATCTGAAAATGAAAAGGATAGATGGACACGAAGTCCTACCCATAGCTAGGGAGCTGTTAATAACAGATAGCTGCCGGGAAATGGAGAATAGGTTTTATGTAACTGTTTAGCTTCCAGTGGATTGGCTGACCAAGCTCCAGTGGAAGGCGGTGCATTCAAAAAAGTGTATGAGCGACATCAGTTGTACTTGATGGGCTAAAAGGGGCAAGGGAAAGTTGGGTAGTCAAAGAAGAGGAACAACTCTGCGAGGGGTGGGGAGAAGAGGTTAAACAGGCTCAAAACACAGTATAGGAAATTCCCAAAGGACTAACAACTTTTTTTTTTCAGTTGTTCCTTTGTAACAACGGGAAAGCCAGTTTTCAAACTGGGACATTTGAAACTTGGAATTCTGTTCCAGGATCGGATATGTAAGACTGCTTTTCTTGGCCTTTAGTCTCTAGCTGTGACATGTTACCTTTTTTTTTTTTACTACCACCTCTTGCTTCATCCTGTTCCAAAGGGCTCATGTCAATATTTGTAAACAACATGCTAGTGCACTCACGCTTCTACCTACTCCCACCTACAACTGTGCCTGCCCTCAACTATAGACATTAACCCAGAGACACTAAATTTGCAGTCCCTGACGTGACCACCACCTGCTAGAAAACCAAGGCCCTTATCTACAGAAAGTAGCATGTGAAGTCTGTCTGCTATAAGTGAGGTTTTCAGGAATATGGACTGCTATCTCTAGCGACAACCCAGGAAACCAAACAACAACCCCCAACAAGTCCAGAAAGTCAGACAACATCTCTCCTTTTTGCTCCTACTTTCAACTTAGGATAAAGTAGTGAAAATCAGGTATCCACTCTAACTCTATTACCCAGAATGCCCTGCTGCTAATTAACCAACTGTAACTTGTCCAGATAAACAGCCTCCATCTGTGACTAACCTGAAACATCTCTTTTTTTCTTCTACTATGAAGCTGTCTGCATCCTCTGTTCCCTTTGAGTTCTCAGGCAAAAGGCAAGTCACCATAGGGTTTGCTGCTGCAGCTCTGGATGACCTCTGCTCTTCTCACTGGGTCAGTCCTTATTTCCACCTCACACACTGCCACACAGCCGACCCTCAGGGGTACTGACATGGAGGAAGCCTCTGAGGTCTAAAATGAAGAGATATAGGATACATGTGGAAAACATTGTCAGTCTGGGGCTCCTAATAAGCAACCCTAGCTTCACTATGCTGAGATACTCAGTAGGCACGTGTCATTTAAGGCCTGACAGAAAGCACCAGAATGAATCTTCCTAAATCCCAGTGACCAGATCCATTGCTGTTCTTCCCTGGGTCTTTAAGAAGTAGGAGACTGTGTTCTCATTAAACAAGAAGGCTAGTACCAAAATTAGTTTAACATAATGACAATAACCATAACTACACTTCAACAGAAGCCATTGGAGAGCCATAGAATCCTCCTCTTGTGTTTTTCTTGCAATGATCATTGCCTGTGACCTGGAGACTTCTCCCAGCACTGACTGACTCTAAGCCTGAGCAACCTGCAACCCCAACGCAGTCTCTTTTACAGAAGTGGGGACCTAGCCTAGACCTGAGTTGAAGTGGGGATTCTTCTGCATCATCAGAGGCTGTGGCTCTGCACACATGACCTGTTCCTCTGTTCCTTGCCACACTTTGGCCCTGGGCAAAAGAAAGAATTGAGCTGAGAACTCCCCAAATCTGTACTAATTTCTCCTGCTGTCCTTAGCAACAGTGTTCCGCAGAGGAGAACCATCACTGATTTGGGTACTTTTGTTTTCAGGACCATGAGCAGGTTAAAGAGAAACTGCTCTTGTCCTTGTAAGGAGCAGTAATGCAATGGGGTGGGGGACACACAACTGTAGTTGGAGAGAGACTAGGGATTGAGACTGAGCTTAACTCAGAATATGGTGAGGACAGTACAACACTAAGACCAATGTACACGCCGAGGGGTTTGTGGCTTGAAAACTACGCAGAGGAAACAAAAAGGTTAGTGGTTTTCTTACCTAACGGATCCAGAAAGATCTTTGCTGATGCTGGGATAAATGGACAAGGTCATGTCTGGACCTTGTCAGAAGCAGGCCTCAGAGAAGTGTATCTGAAGCTGGGTCTGGGGAGCAAGGTATTGTCAAGATAATTTTGCTGTCCTTTCTCACCGTGTGGTCTGCACTCGACTGTGCGACTGCCCCCGTCCATGCAGTCAAGGGCATTCCAACATTCTGAATAGAGCCCAAGGCTACGTGGCCAAGGGTATGCCATTCTTCTTGAGTGATGGGGCCAGAAGATGTGTGTTTAGTGTTAGAACAGAATCTGAGAGTGGCCATTGTGCAAGTCATTTCTCTTTGTTTAAATTCCATTTCCTCATATGTAACATGAGAATACTTATATCTGATTATTGTATTTCTCATAGAGATAGTGTAAACACCAAATCTGGCATAGATATGAGGCGCCATAAAAGCTTCTATTGCACCTTGGGAAAGTGGCTTAGTGGTAGAGCAGTTGCCTGGCATATGTAAGGCTTGGGATTCAGCATCTACCTAGGAAAGCAAATCAAACCAAAACACGTGTAAAACCTCTATTATTTCTTGGGCCGGGTTATTCTGGTTATGTGTCCTGCTTTGTTTGTTTGTTTATTGTTTGTTTGAAGACAGGGATTCTCTGTGAACCACTGACTGTTCTGTAACTTGCTCTATAGACCAGGCTAGCTTAGAATTCAGATATCTTCCTGCCTCTGTTTCTGGAGTGCTAGGATTAAAGTGTATGTCACCACACCCAATTGTGTCCCACTACTTAATATTGTTATTTCTACCTAAGTTAATGTGACAGTTTGTACATTTATGTAGCTAGCTAAAAGAGAACTCTAAGACACACACACACATACACACACACAGAGGCATGCACTATACTTCAGAGCATGTTTGGCCTCCACGGGAAGAATGATAATGACACCCAATGGGTCTTTTCCATTTCTAATTTCACTCATTCTACGGTCCTGCGATTACTATAGCCAACTAATCAACTAAACATAATTATGCACAATTCCAAACATATTATGAAGTAATAAGGTCTTTATTTTTCATTGTGCCCTGAATGCCTGTATCATTAGAGATGTAGAAACAGAATTTAATCTAGCTTCACCAAAGAGAAAGTCGGAGGAGTGAAATGGAAGACAAAGAAACCTAGAATTTTCCTGTTCATATTGAAATAACCCCCCCCCCGCAAGGTCAGTGACTCCTCCCAACCTTTGAGCTGTTTCTCTGGTCTTTGAACTTGATTTTTGTTGTTTGAGAAATAGACTTGGGAAGTGCAAGATGAAAAATAAAAACTGGAAAATGTTTCTTAGAGCATCTCAAAACACATTTAGATATCAATAGGAAGAGAAGAAACCCATGGCCATATGGGTAACAGTGTTGCATTGTATAACACTGAGGTACTGTGGATTCCCAATTGGAATTTTTTAAAAGTGAAGAACGTGTTTAGAACAACAGAGTGTGGCTATAAATGGGGCAGAGCATTGCAGAGTTTGTAGTTTTAAACTTTTAAGGTTCTTTTTGTTAATAAATCACCTTTGAAAATAAAAAAAAGAAATAAAAAACCCCCGTGTCCACTCCCAGAAGCCTGAGGATTTGCCGTGCTCACCTGAGTTCTGCAGGAGTTCATCCTGAGTCCTTTAAGAGTGCACATGTGTGCTAGGCCTCTGTGATAGAACGCAAAGGATTGTACAGGAGTTTCTGGGTTCAAACGCCACTAAAGAAAGGGCAGACACATGCCAATGATCAGTGCTTCTGGATGAACCGAACGCACCTCTGCCCAGACCACCTGGACATGCTCTGCTCATTCCACATCCTGGAAAATGTATCTAAAGCCACAGTTTTCTAAGTTCAGACTTGGAAATGAAAGTGAGAAAATAATGTCTTAAGTGTATTAATGAAACACAAGGAAGAGCACAGGTTTCACAAAGCACTGATAATGTCAGCAACTAGCATTAAGAGAAGTAATAAATGTACCATGCCCTATAATCCATAAAATAACCAGCTGGAAGAATTGTTCTTATCTAAGGATGAAAGCCAGTACAGTTCACATACTGAGCCACACGGAACTGAGTTATGCATCTTATCCAACACCCTCAATCTATACCGCAGTGGAGGAGCTGCCAGTATATTTGCTTTGTGGCAAAAAAAAAGCCAAATAGAGCAAGAAAGGCTTTCACAAGGAGAAAAGAGCAGAAAATCTCACCCGTGGTTTGGAAGTTATTTTAACAATTCTTTCCTGAATAAAAAAAAATTAAAATATGATAATGTCAAACTCTGTCTCGGAAAATGAACAAAACCGTAAGTTATTTGAAATTCTGGATGCACTGTGTCCCACTGTTTCCCCTGCAACCTGCTCTAATTTTAATCAGCACACCACAAAACTATCCTGTGTGCGCCCAGGTATCTTCTCATATTTGTTATTTAAATATCCTTGGAGAGCAATGAGCATAGCTTCAAATTCATGACTCCCTAGACAAAACCACATATGAATGTGGATTCCAAATTTTGTCACTTCTATTTTACCCTATACAAATATATATTAAATCCTAACTGACTTTATGAGAATGCTGTTATGAATAAGACAGAACAATTACAAGTATGCAAACCTGGCTAGCTGGAGCTGATATTTCAGGCTACAGGAAGGAATCAGTTTTTGCTTTTATGTGTTTCCTATTTTTTTGGGGGGGTTATAAGAAAAATGTTGAGTTTAGCACCAAGGATAGATTACCCTTAAAAAGAACATTTATCAGAGAAAATATTAATTGGATGCTAGAAAGCAGCCACAGGAATAAAGGGAAATAAATGAAATGAGAGATTAAAGCTTCAGCCAAGGAAGATCAGAATTTCCTTTTATGCAAGTGGGAGCTTGCATGTATGCATTCATTCTCCCCAAATATCTAAGATGTTTAGATGAGCACCAGCAGGCCTGGCATTTGCCGGGCATGCTCTGAGACCTTTCACCCGTAACCTCCTGACATAATGCTGTAATTCCGCCCTGAAAGTTATGGATACAGAGGCGGGAAGTATATACTCCCCTACATATGTTTGAACTGGCTGACAATGTGTGGAAGCAAAAGGCATGAAGAATAGCAATGCAGGTTCCTGGCAGGGCAGCGGTTGGATAGAAAAATCTCAGGAGAATAGAGCAAAATCATGGACACCAGCAATCTTTCCTACTTCCTAAGTTCTGAACTACTGCCTAATACAACCCCCATAGGGAACCAAGGATCAAAGAACCAGACACAATGGAGACAACACTTTCTTTCCTCTCTCTTTTTCCCCCACATCTTGTCTCCTTCATTCTTCTCTGCCTGCTTCACTCTGCTCAAATGTATAATGCTGAGAATGTTGGAGCAATACAAAGTTATTAAAAAATACTATCATATTGCTAACTCCTCATTACATTTTTTAGCATCTGCTTATCTCAATTTGGGGACTCTGACATCCATAGGTCTCATACTTAGTGTGAACTTCATTATTAAAAATAATAGTAGTTCAGGTTTATTGAATGGCTATTATATGCCATGCACTATTCTTAGAACCCTTCATATTTTAAATCACACTTAACTCAACTGTATTATTGCCATGATCTGCTTGTGCCAACCCCCAAAGTTCTTAGAACAAAATTATAATTCCCTAACTGATGGAATTAAGGAAAAATGCCTCTGGGAGATGATTAGGTTTATTGTTGCTGTTTTTTTTTTCTGTTCGTATGATAAATTACTCTGGCAAAAACGACATAGGTAAATGGGTTTATTTTGGTTCAAGCATATAGTCCATCACTGCAGGGAAATCAAGGCATCAGGAGTTTGAAGAATCTGATCACATTACATCAACAATCAGAAGGCAGAGAAACCATCAATGCTTGCTGTTGCTCTGCTCCCTTTCTCCAACTACACATGCAGTATGCCAATCAGGGAATGATACCACTCCCAGTGGGCAGGTCTTCTCTCCTCACTCAAGATGATCCCCACAGGTATTCCTAGAGGCCACTGTCTCAAGTGATTCTGAATTCTGTTCAGTTAATGACTAACATTACCACCACGAACGAGTCTGGAGGGCTGAGGGAATTGCTCTGCTTTTTTTTTTTCCACCGAAAGAGAACACATTGGAAAGGTGCCAACTATGAACCAGAAAGGAGGATTCTTACCAGACACTGAATTGACTGTACCTTGATGTTGTACTTTCCAGCTTCCAGAGCCATGAGCAATACAATTCTGTTATTTATAATCCATCTACTCTATGGTATTTTGTTGCAGCAGCCCAAACAGAGTAATACAAATACCACCCCCGTTTTGTAGGTAAGAAAACTGAAGGTTAGACTTTCAAAGCATGCAGTCTATGACTGTGGAGCTCTCATGTTGGGAGGCAGAGATTCGAACTCTAACTTTCTGACTTCTCCGAGTATTTACATCCCATCACTGGTTATGTTACCAACATTCTTTCCCCGCCCCACACACCTTGCTTGCAATGAAGTTTCACATCCTGTCAGGATATTAATGAATCAGGCTGCAGAAAGCTCTTGGAGGGTGGAGACAATGTCAGGGTCTCTATTGATTTCCCTGCCCTTCTCTTGCTCCTATTATCAATAGGAGACTATAATAGGATCCAACCTAAATGTCTTGTTCAATTGCTAACTATTAAGGACACGTATCAGTGAGAACAAGAATTTGGAAAAACTCCAAGAGCAGAGAGTCATCTCCAAGGGTTATCAATGCATAAAGGAGACAGTCCTTGCTCACCCCTGGGCAAGAGGAATCTTTAAGTGGACCTAGTACTTCCCAGGGAACTCTCAGAACATAATTCACACCCTGCATGTTTCACAGAACAAATGGGTCCTCAAAAGTCAGAAGTTTTCTATATTTTAAGATACTGTTAGGAACAAGGAGAATCAAGACACAGCTGGAAGAGACTATGTATAAGACCGTAGCGCACACAACGTCTGTCTGTGCTCTAGGTGATACCATACAGTTCGTGAGCTCCGGGCAAGGGGCTGGAGGTTGAAACACACAAAGACACACAGAGACAGCACAGACAGACAGACTGAGAGACAGAGACACGGACCTCTAGTTACTGGTAAGAAGCCCTTTATTCAATAGCACCATGTAGGATTATATACCCAACAGTCAGGTGGGCCAACAGGTGAAAACCTTATCCTCTGATCCTCAAGGCAACACGTGCTCGTGAAGCAGAGCTGGTAAACAATTATGACACAGCTTTCAGTAACTTAAATCAGAAGGAAAGTAAAGATCTCTAGCAGGGAAGAGCAGCGGGAGGCCAGAACTTCAAATGATCCCAACATCTCCCCTCTAAATTTTTTATAAGACAGAAGACCCTCCTGTTTTAGGTCATCTTAGAAGAGTAAACCCTTACCCGTCTTTGGGAGGCCCTTTTCCTGTCTTAGGTGGGCCCTCTTTTGTAGAAGTTGTCCGTTTATGGAGGAGTCTTTATTGTTTGTGTAGTATTTGTAACCAAACTTGGGGTACATCTGAGTTACTGGCCAACAGGCTCAGAAGGACTTGTTAAGTGACCATATGTTGCATTTTTATGGATTGTTTGATCTTACACAGAATTTAGAGACGAATGCCCATGGCAACAGATTGTCAGCAAGAGGGTCCCCAATCACCACTGGACCCAGTCTTTCATTTGGGCTATGGTATATTATCAACCCTTCAGCTAAAACAGGAGCACACAGGTATTAACAATCTGGTGTGTCAGTTGTAACATTTTAAGTAACCATTTAAGTATTTAAGTAACCATTGAGTTGTTTCACCACATAAGAGGCATTAGCAATATTAACAGGTGTCACACAAATGGAATGATAAAAGTGAACAAGAGATTTGGTGTACAAGTCATAAGTCCACCTGCTCCTACAATAGAGCAGTTTGTTGATTTAAATTTAAAAGTCCAAATTTAATGTGGACATTTAGGGCATTTTGAGTCTGGAGAGCATCGTTGACTTGTCTTGCCAGTTTATCCATGGTGTCTGACACCAACGATGTTTGTGCCATTGTCAGTTTTGTGACCATGGTGGCAGTAGTAGACACTGTGATGACAGCAACTGACAGAGTTGTCACTCCAAAATCTCGTTTCTCTCGATACAGGGTCATCTCAGTCTGTTTAATCTTTTTGGTAATTGGGAGTGGTATGATGGCTGGTACCCAAACCAACAATGTAGCACTGGAGTGGTCATCCCAGCAGTCGTTCAGGCCACAGTTTCTGAAAGAACAACCAAGAATATCTTTTTCCCAAAGGAGCTATTCCATACTACAAAAAAGAAAAGAAAAAAGAAAGAAAGAACTAAAACAAACACGGATTTAATAGTGTCTGGGCTGTTCTTAAACTTGTGATCCTCCTGCCTCTGCCTCCTTCCGCAAATCCTACCGGTGTGTGCCACCACAACTGGCTCAGGCAGCAGGCAGGCTCAGAGACCTGACCAACATAAGACAGAGATCAGACAAGAAAGTTCTACACAGAACATTTAAAGACTTCTTAAATTAGGGCCAGTTGAGAACGTAAAAGGGTCTTAATGTCTGATGAAGCAAGACCGATGGCCAGACTCTATCCCTGGAACCCACATAAAGGGGGAGGAGAGGATCAACTCCACAGAATTGTCCTCCAATCCCCACCAATATATACTGCCACATGTGTTCACATGCAAATATCACCCACACAGTCAATAATAAATTATTATAAATTAATAATAAAAGGCGAATATTCTAGTTCTCAATAGGCAACAAAGGTAAGCAAATACCTCACTAAAAAGATTAATAGAGCTGAGAACATAGGTCAGTGTGCTTGCCTAGGGTGTTCAAAGCCCTGGGTTCAATACTCAGCACTGCTTAAACGAATGTGAGTGTGGGATGTGTGGATAGTGTTTGATGCTGCTAGTCATCATGGAAACAAACCCTAACATCCAATAAAATTCAACTGCTACATAACCAGAGAAAGACCAAACTAAGAAATGCTGAGATTCCAAGATCTGACAAAGGAGAAAAAAAGCACACAGGCCCTACAGAAAACTATATAAAAATCATTTTACTGAGAAAAACAACCCCAAACTAGAAAGAAGTACATGTCCATTATATTTTATTGTAGCTTCTCTCCTGAACAATATTTTTATATAAAATTCTAGTTACATATTAAAAATATTATCTAGAAAAAATACGTATGCAAACCTATATTCAGGTATGGAAGTCAGCACCGGTAAAGTGGTGACATTTGTGACTAAGACCATCTTGGCCTCAAAGAAACACTTAGACTTTTCTAACCAGTACTAGTGAAATAAAAGTAATTTGGGGCTGGAGAGGTGGCTCAGTGGTTAAGAGCACTGGCTGCTCTTGCGGAGGACCCAGCTTCAGCTTCCAGTACCCACATGCAGGTCACAGCCACCTGTAACTCCAGTGGACCCAGCACCCTGTTCTGGCCTCCACAGGCACTAGGTATGCATGTGATTCAATTACATACATGCAGGCACACAAAGATAGACATAAAATAGAAATAAATAAATCTATTTTAAAGAATGTGTTCAAATATCACACTCCTGTCAATGGAGAGCATAAGATCATGTGAGCGGAAGAAATTCCACAGAAATGACTGAATCAATTTACTTGGAAAGTCCTTCTCTCCCCTAGTCTGAATGCGATGGTTCTGGCTTCTACTGTGACATTTTTATCATTTGTCCTTTCCCTGGCTTCTCTCTGTGATTCAATTCTTACTTGCTTTGATACTTGGGAACCAGTTCAGTCTTTGGAAAGGCTGCAAATGATGAGTGAAGATCTTTTTCCTCTATTAAAAGAAAACAGTACATCTACATTTTTTTTTCTTTTTCTCCTTTTGCAGCCGTTTCTGCAAACTACATCTGCATTTTTATAGGAGCAAGCCTGGGTGTTGCATACACACTCATCCTTCACATTGCCACCTACATAGACATGGAAAGCCCAAAATAAACATGTACATTTAACTTATTCAAATAGATACAATAGCTATTCAAAGGTCACGTGAAATCATAGCTTATTTAAGTATTTTTATAAATAATCATTGATTGCAATTAAATGAATAAAACTGTTCTTCCTTCTAATTTACTATTTTAGAGATACATAGAAAAACCCAGTTTTTTTATAACATTTGTTTTGTTTTGTGTTTCTAATGAAAATATATAAATTTCAGGCTGACCATGATAATACACACTTTTAATTCCAGCTCAAAGCCAGCCTGGTCTAGGTTGAGAGTTCAAAGCCAGCCAGGACTACATAGCAGGAACTCCCTCAAAAGAAAAAAAACAAATAATACAAGAACAAAAAACCTCACTGTGGTCATGTTGATAAGACTTCATGCTTGCCCAATTACACCCATTTGTTTGTATATTTGTGGCTACTTTAGTGCTAAAATAGCAGAATTAAAATTAAGTATCTGCTTCTGTTGATCATTACTGCCAGAGGAACACAAATTATGTAAAACTTTGATTATGATAATTATAATCAGTGATTTTGCTGGAAGTCAGGAAACATGGGGATTATGAAGAAACACACAATTTATAAATTATAGATGTCTTTATTATTGACCCCTAAATCTTTGACTCATGAAAAAGAACATCCAGCCATTTGTGAAAATAATGAAATCAACCAACTTTGATATGTTTCGTCAACTTTCAATCTTCTGAAATTCCTGGCTTTATACAATTTTTCCATTTTGACATTATGAAGCACTGTCTTTCGAGGAAGGAAGTAACTACACATCTTGTTCGATGGCTCATTATTTGATTTATATCTTGGAAATAATTAGACAAATGATACCTAGGCCTCCTTATTCTTCTGCCCCAGACTCTGCACATATGAGGGAGGAAGAACTTTCCATAGACATAGAACCCCAAAGCAACTACTTCTTTAGAGCCAGAATCACTAAATTAGGGATCAGTGGACCATTCTAGTGCTTATGAGATGTGAGAATGTCTCTTCACTCTTCCCTTAGTGTCCATATATGTCTCCTGCAGTTCATGCAGACACTTGCTGAGGGAGGATAGAGATGGAGCTGAAGAAGCAATTTTTGGTTTTTATTATGTATTTATTTATTTACTTATTTATTTATTGGTTCTATAAGCCATGTTAAAATAAATAAATAAATCATTGTACATTAAAGACAAGAATCCTAGCATTGATGGACAGGGTGCCTGAACTGGCCTTCCCCTATAATCAGATTAGTGAATAACCCAACTGTCATCATAGAGCCTTCATCCAGTAACTGATAGAACCGGATGCAGAGATCCACAGCCAAGCACCAGGTCGAGCTCCCGGAATCCAGTCAAACAGAGGGAGGAGGGATTATGTGGATTATATGAACAAGGGAAGTCAAGACACAGTTGAACCAAATTCATGGAAACTCATGAACTCTAGAGCAACAATTATGGAGCCTACATGGGACCGAACTAGGCCTCCGCATGTGGGAGACAGTTATGTAGCTTGTTCTACCTGATGGGCCCTTGGTAATAGGACCAGGATCAATCCCTGGTGCAAAAACTAGCTTATTGGAGCCCATTCCCAGTGGTGGGATGCTATGCTCAGGCTTGATGCTGGGTGGGGCAGCAGTTGGTCCTGCCTTAACTTAATGTGCCAGGCTTTATTGACTCTCCATGGGAGGCCTTAGCGTTTGGGAGGAGTGGATGGGGTGGGCTGGGGAAGAGATAGGGGGATTGAAGGAACGGGATGGAGAACTGTGGTTGAAATGTAAAATGAAATTTTAAAACAGTGAAAAAAAAAAGACAAGAATTACTGACTTAAGCATCTCCATTGATGCCCCCATCCAGAATGAAGACTGTATTGTCCATTATTCTTCAGAAAATTTCAGTTCATACTTCTTCCTCCCCTTCTCCAGTGTGAGGCCAGATTTCTCTAAGCATAAGAATCAAGGCAAACAGAACAAGTCTCTCTGTCACAGTTCACTATTGTTTTTATGACAGCTGTTCTCTTATCTTTTATTCTTTTTTATTTGATTGTTTGTTTATTTTCAAGACAAAGTTTCTCTATGTAGCCCTGGCTGTCCTGGAACTCACTCTGTAGACCCATCTGGCCTTTAAACTCACAGAAATTCACCTGCCTCTGCCTCACAAGTGCCAGGATTAAAGGCATGTACCACCACTGCCAGGTTGTATTTAATTTTTTAGTATACAATATATTTTGATATTCTTTCCTCTCTCCCACTACTTTATGGTCTTCCCCCACAAAACTTCATGTTCTCTCTCTCTCTCTCTCACTCTCTCTCTCTCTCTCAAAATCAAAACAAACAACTTAATAAGAAAAAATAGCAAAACAAAAGGTACACACACAGTGAAAACATGGAATCCAATTTCTGCTGGCCAACTAGAGAGGCTCTGGGTCATGAGGCCTTCCCCAGAATATGATTGATATACCCAGTGACACTCCATTAAAAAAATTGATTTTCTCTTTCCCAGCAGGCATCAAGTACAAACACCTTTTTGGTTAGGGTTGGGACTTTTTGCCCCCTTCCCTTTTGCCAAGCTGAGATTTTGTCCAGCTTGAACTCGTGAAGGTCTTTTAAATGCTATCATAATCTCTGTGAGTTCATCAGCCCTGCTGTTTCTATAAGGCAATGTTTCCTTGGAGTTAGCCTACACCTCTGACTCCTAGAACCTTCTTGCCTCCTCTTCCACTGGTCCCTGAGGGGACATCCTATTTAGGGCTGAGTGCTTCAAAGTCTCTCACTCTCTGTACTCTATGCAGTTGTGGGTTTCTATGTTAACTCTCAACTTCTGTAAGAAGAAGCTTTTATAATGAGGGCTGAACAAGGCACAGATCTACACTGATATCTGTGTGTCATTAGGAGTCATTTAACTGCCAAGTTCCTTTAGTGGAATAATAGTATTAGGTTTTCCCCTAGGGCCCACAACTACGCTAGTCTCACATTCTTGACCACTTTAGGAGTGTCAGCTTGGGGTTCAGTCTCATGGAGTGGGCTTTAAATCCATTCAAAACATGTTTGTTCGCTCTCATAACATTTGGATCAGTATTGCACCGGTATGTCTTGCACACAGGTCACTATTTTAGGTAACATGGCTTAAGGTTAGGTGACAGTAATGACTACTTTTTTCCTCAGATAGTATGCAAAATACCAGCCAGCACCATGAATGTTAGTGAGTCAGGGTAAAGCTTCTAGCTGGGCCTCAGTTCTACCGCTCCGTGTTCATTGACATAAGTAAGCAATGTCTTTAGCAATAGGGTCTTTTTTTGTCACCAGGCTGTGGAGGGTAACCAATAACCTTGGCTATAGCCTGTTATGTCTGAGGGAGCAATGGAGCCCTTGAGCTCACCATCCTTAATTATAAAAAGCCTTAACAACTTAGAAATGTGTTCTTTCTTTTGTCATAGAAGACCATCAAATTTGTGGACTAATTTCTACCTATTTACTTCTTTTTTAACTAGATGGAGAAAAGCAGGATTGGCTAGATTTCTCAACAGGTCAAAGTGTTTGTGGCACAAGCCTGATGCCCTGAATTTAATTCAGTAACCCACACACAGTGGAACGCAGTGATGCACATACACAGTCCCAACATTCCTGTGGCAAGAGGGGAAGAGACAGAAGAATCACAGAGTAATTTATGAATGGGCTAGCCTAGAATAATGAACACAGCAGAGTCAAAAGATAAACCCAGCCTCAACAAGGTAGAAGGCTAGAACCAACTGCTGAACGTTGTCCTCTCTCCTGCACATGTCCACTGTGGCACATGTGTGCCTGAGTGCACACACACCCACACACAGACACACATATATGTGAACAACCGCACACCCTAATTTTTAAGCAAATAAATATTGAAAAAGAGGAAAACAGGAAGCTTTTCTTATTTAAATAAAAACAATACAAAGATTTATTTTCTTACTTTGCATTATAAATCATATATTTTCCACATTTTTTTCAGATTTACATTATCTAATCAAATATGAAAAATACTGCTTTCTCCTTCTTGCTATCCCCACCTTCTTGCTGCCTTTCTATTGTTCAGGCTGATTTACCTTCTTTTCTTACAAGTCACGCAGTGCATGGAAGAGAGTGTGTGTCTCACAGATTCATTGCCAATCTAGGTCACTGCAAAGCTAATGGAGTTTCCTGCCTTACATGAGGCTATCCCAAAAGCTTGGAAAATCCCCTCAGAGGATTCTTGTGACACTTCAGAGTCAGATATTTTTATTTCTTGTGTATAAGTGGCACAAATTATGAACCTCCATGTGCCTCTGTTTCCTCATCGTTAAGTGGGAGTGGGCACACTAGCTGTGTTAGGTGGAAGTTATGAAGACGGCAAGGGGTCATGCCACTCCAGCACTAAGAACATTGCCTCTGGCACCTTGCATGCTATATATGTTTCTATGAAATTGTCAGCTATTTATTTATTGAAAATCTTTATTCCACTAGACCAGAGTTGTGCTATTTAGTACATGCTGTAGAAGAATAGCCAGCATATTGTCTCTGAAAATGTGGGACCTTTGTTCTAATTAAATCCACATTTCATTGTTCTGGCTTCTTGTAACCATAGATTTACAGTTAACTTTTGGAAAGCCAAAGTTTTGAATGAATGGCAACATGTTCTACCTTGTTACTGTACATAAAGACCCCAATTATACTACTCAGTTACTGCCTTCCAAAGTATTTTTGGTAACAGTTAAACAAAAAGCACTTCAACAAAAACACCATTGTTTTCTTTAGGATCCAAGAAAGTTTAATTAAAATGCCAACATGATCAAGCAGGCTAAGAATGTTTTCTCATTATTCCAATTAAGAGTCAGTAAGATTTGATTACTATTATTCTGACTGCCCTGGGCTCTGGCAGATCTGTATATTTTCATTTAGTTATTCATCTCTAGTATACTCTATTAATTATCTCTCTCTCCCTTTCTGCCTTTCTCTTCTTCAGTATAATCCTTTTTTTTTCAAATGACCTCCAGAGCTTTTCCCTTCAAATAGTAAGAATTATTTCAAGTTCTGCCATTTTTAGTCAAAACCTTAAATACCATTTGAGTTAATTCATATCTCATATTCTTCCTATAAAAGGAATTTTGTAAGGTTTTTTTAATGGAGCTTTTCCAGGCTTGATATAATTTACTATGTAATTCAGTGTCTACCAGAGAATTAAAGTGATTATTTATGTTCCCTAGACTCAGAGAGTTAGGAAAACATTGAACTATGCTGGTTTTCAAAAACACACAGTTGGACTTGTTTAGCAATGCTTCGTTTATATGCAGAGAACCCAATATGTATTAAAATAGGTATGTGATTCTGTGTTGATGTCAAGAAAAAGAGGGGAAGCTGTTTCATCACCAAAGCCCGCCTTAAAATTATAGAAACACGGGCTGTGTTTGAAACAGTAAATAGACAGAAGTCTAAAATCCAAATTTATAACTCCCAAAGAAAGAATAACTCATTCTTTTTTATATGGAATATTAAACTTTCCTGGCTTAATACATAATTCTGAGTCAATATGTGAAATGGTTTTCTTAGGGGAAATGTCTAGTTAGTGCTCTTTTTCAGCCTAGTAATTGTGCTGGTATTTTAAAATATATTACACCCAGAGGTTTAGGAAATGGTCATATGTCTTATAAAATATGAATAAGTGTGAGATAGAATTATGCTGTAATTTTTGTGAAAACCATAATTCTGAATTGAATGCCTCTTGTGTTTTTAAATCTCACCTGCATAAACATGAAAATAAAGTGTGGGCTTAGAGAAAAGGGCATCTATAATTATAGCCCAGATCCCTATTGCCCTTAGTTTCATGACTGTTTAAACCACACACACACATACACATCAGACCACACACAGACACCATATACATACACCACACACAAATACCACACACATACATGAGATACACAGGCCACGTGTACAACATACAAATACATTATATATGTATGTATATAGACACATAGTGTATACATGCCACACACACTCATATACCAAAAACATCAAACTTACATATAACAAATAACCCCCAACACACATATACACACAAAACCCACATACCTCATATACACACCACACACACATACACATACCACATGCCACATAGACACACACCAGACACACATACCAAATATACATACATGAGCACACACACTTTTTTGGTTTCTCTTCAGTGAATAAAGGCCCCCGTGAAATTACAGTCAAATTAATAGTTAATATAACAAGTGCAATTACAAGAAGTCTTGCTGATTATCTTTGGGTTAATTTCTCTTTTTAAATATGTTTTCTCAGTTAAGAATCCAAAAGAGGAGACAGAACATATCCACTCTTCCCCATGTGCCCACCCCTCGGCAGCTGGAAGCCATTGCACATGTTTTGTTTCATGCCCTTGAGTAGCAATTGATGCTCATGGCAGTTAGCATTCTTGACAGGCTTCTTATACACAAAATACTTTTCAACTTCATTTACCAGATACACAAAGTCAAAGAAGAAAGGAATTACTGTGATTACAAAACATTATAATCTTGCATGATAGAAAAAATATCCCCTCTTACCCAGCTCTTTATTGATGGTGGAAAGAGAGAAATTCTTGGTGATGGAGCACAGCTTCCAAAGAAGATATGAAAAATGGAAGCTCTCGAATGGCATTAGTGTCAAGAGGAATTCTCCCATTGAGGAATCAAATGCAGCAGCTGAATTCATATTCAGCAGTACCGAGGAAAATGCAATGTGTATTACAGTCCTGTGATCCTTGCATTGCAAAATGGATGGGAATCAGTCACTAACAGTGTTATATTTCAATCTCCTTTACTGTACTTTGCAGCCTGCACCCCATGTTTCATCTCTAAAGTAAAACAAGGGAAATATGGGTGATCACTTTTGCAAGTGATGACAGACTTCAATGAAATAATTTACATAAATTGTTTAGTTAAGGCTTGCTATATTGTAGGTGCTCAGCAAATAATAGCTTCCCTTTCTAAACCAAATAGAAATACTTCTTCTGCCATCTGTCCACATGGATATCTTTTTCTTTTTCAAACCCATTACCTTAGCAGCTAATAAAGTGAAAAGGAAACTACAGTCAGGGAGAAAATATTTACAAAACATACATCTAACATGGGATTAAGTTCAAGATCTACAAGGAACTAAGAGATTGCAACTTAATAGCAAGGAAATGAATACACCAAGTGAAAAATAAGCAGAGGTCCTAAACAGGAATTCCCCAAAGACATGCACGCATCATGGGGAGTACATGGGAAAAGACTCAGTACCTGTGTGCGTCGAAACCAGAGTGAGGTCTCCTGACCTCAGACCTGTGAGAATGGCTTTCTATGAGTACGATGAAAGTTGGCCTGGGGAGAGTCCACACTTGGTGCTTGTCTAGCATACTCACATCTGTGGAGTCAGCCCCTAGCACTACTGAAAACCAGGAGAGGAAGCACACAACTGCAACGAAGTTCAGGGTCATCTTTGAACACATCCTGAGTTCAAGACCAGCCTCTGGTACATTATACCCTGCCTCAAAAGACAAACTGAGCTGGGCGATAGTGGCGCATGCCTTTAATCCCAGCACTTGGGCGGCAGGGGCAGGCAGATCTCTGTGCTTCTGAGGCTAACTTGGTCTATACAGTGAGCTCCAGGACAGCAAAATCCTACACAAAGAAACACTATGTCAAAAAAGAAAACGAAAACAAACACCAAAGTCACAGCACTAAACATTGATTTTTGGGTAAAGATGAGAAACAAGCTTTGGTAAAACGAGGAGCGATAGGAAGTCTTTTATATTATTATTGGTTATGTAAATTAGCAAAGTATAGAGAAAAATAGTATGAAGATTCCTTAACAAGCTACAAATACAGCTTTCATGATATTTAACAACCTCATTTACTCAAAAAAATGAAAACAAATGTGTCCAAGGGTTACTTGCAGCCCCATGTTCATTGCCATTATTTCTAATAGCCAATATATGGAATCAATCTAAATGTCCATCAACACATGAATGCATTAAAAATTATAAATACACAATGAAATACAACAATGCCTTTAAAATGGAGAAAACCATGTCATTCACAATAATATATATATATAAACTTAGAAGATATTGCAATAATAGAGAAAGAAAGACAAATGCAATATGAACTCATTTCTATGTGGAGTCTAAAACAATGCAGTCACAGAGGAATAGAGTATGATGGAGTTGTGAAAGGCTGGGATTGGTAATAATCTAGACAATTTTGACGGCCATCACACGGCAGAATGACTAGAATAAAACAACATATATTACATATTTCAAAATAAGAAAGTTTTAAATATTTCTCCAGAGAAAAGTAAGTAAGGTTATAAATATGCTAATTAGTTTAATTGAACTATGCAATATTTCATATATAAGTATATATATGTACGTATGTCAAATCATTGCATTGTCCCTCATAAACATAGCTATGATTTGTTCAATAAAATTCTATGAACTTAAAAACATGCCTTACTCTTACATGCCTTCAATAAGCAAAAGTGTTATCTTACAATTTTTCATCTTCTTTTTCAAAATTTATTTAATTGAATTATGGAAAAACCCCTTACCCACTTGCTTTTACATTTATAATTATAAATCATTTCTCATTCAAAAATTATTTATTTCAGTATTTATACACTAAATTTTTTTTAAAGCATAAAGTGTTTTGGAGTGTTTATGTCTACACCACCACCATAGGATGGTGCCTGTAAAGGCCAGAAGAGGGTGTCAGATTCCCTCAAACTTGAATCGCAGGTGATTGAGATCCATGAAGGTGAGAATTAAACCTGGATCCTCTGAAAGAACAGCAAGTACTCTTAACCAGTGAGCCATTCCTTTTGCCCTCCATTATTTCTTTCCTTTTTTTTCTCTCTTTTTCTTTCTTTTTTTTTGTGACAGAATCTCACTATGTAGTCCAGGCTGGTCTCAAACTCACAGAGATCCACACGACTCTACTCCTTCAAAGCTGATATTAAAGGTGTGCACCAGTACATTTAGCTTCAAAATGTCTTTTGAAATCAAAACTTTCTACTTTACATATGAAATATTTAACAAGAATAATATTAAACTACCATTTTTCCTTAACCAGGTATTAATAAGAGCATATGAAAGTTATATAATTTAAACTTCTTTATAAACTCTCCAATTTCATTTCTAAAATATAACTCCCACTCACCACAGGCTCCTGAACATTTAGCAATTAAATTAAAAGTCAGAGTTAGCCAGTTTGCAAAGAAAATAAAATCATGTTTAAACTTCAAAGTTACACAGAATTTTAAAAGTAAGAAAGATTTTGAATTAACAACAGGTTGAACGTTAATGTATCTCATCTTCGTCCCTTTGTGATGCTGCCTAATTTTAACTGTGTCAACTGTCAGGCTGCATGCGCTCCTTTATCTAAGCACAGGCTGCCAAGAATCTGTTTCGACACTCACCTGGGTTAATGTGCATCTTATTGTTCTTCAGTTTGGAAAATGAAGCTTTGGACAGAATCCATTATGCGTGTATTGGTTTGCCTGAGCAACTGTTTCCCAAATGCATATTAATTTTGTTATTATTTTTAGCTCTGCTCCCTGTAGGTGCCTGTGCCCTGAGCCTCAGCCCAGTCATTGAAGATAGTTACGACAGGTTCTGGGAGGCTGACAGGGTCCCCTGCACCTTAAACTGGAACAGCAGGGGACCCTGGCTAACCTGGGAACATAACTAGGCCACACAGTGAGAAATTCTGGGAAACAATTCCTAAGATCCTCTAAAAGTTTCTTAATTATCTATGGTCATTTCCCATAGGCACTGGTCCCCCATAAACCCAGAAACAAGAGGGATCTGTGCTTTAAAACATGGAAAGGCTATTGTACTCCAACTGCACTAGAAAGTCAATTTGTATATTATGTCAGAGTTCTCTAAAGGGCCAGAACTGATATAACTAATATATATTCAAAGAGAATTTATTTTAGTGGCTTATATAATATTGTCAGAGTGTCCGACATGGCTGTCATTAACCATAAAAGCTGAGAACCTAGTAGTTGTTCAGGCCATGATGCTGGGTGCCTCAGCAGTCACAGTGTGCTGCTGAAGGCCTAGAGGATTCTGGGAGATCTGCTTATCCTCCGTCCATGTTGAAAAGTTGAAGAAGTTGGCCCTAACCTTAGCCTAGGAATCATCAGTGTCAGCAACAGGGTAAATAAACTCAATAGCAAGAATGACGGCAACCAGGCAAAAATGCCAAAAGGTTTCCTTCGTTCATGTCCTTTTATGTGGGCCTCTACTACAAAGTGCTACCAGCATCAATTAGGGCAATCAAGACAATCCCTCCCAGGCGTGTGGACAGTCTAACTCAGTATCGACAGTCCCTCATTGAGACTGTCTTCACAAGAGATTCTAGGTCCTGTCAGGTTGACAGCTAAAGCTGACTGTGGCTCATGTTAACGAGAAGAATGAAAATGTGTGGTTTTCCTAGGCTTTCTGAATTTATTTGCGCATGAAACATCATGAAGGTGTTTTCCTTTTTATTTTAACCTCATTTTTCTCAATAAACTACTATTACCAGAAAACAAGTCACAAATGAATAGAAGAGGAGACATTAAAAGTTGCTATACTCATGGCTTGTCTGGAGATCTGGGAGAGCCGGCTTTTGTCAGCCTGTTGTCCTATACAAGAACTATAATTGAGATGTGGTTCTCTGGCCGTTAGAGAATTAGAGCCACATTTCTCATCGTGAGCTCTACAGACTACTCTTTCTCTGAGACACTGGCCAATATCCCCAAAGGGCTCCCAGGTCACAAACTACAGATGTGCAATATTGTGACCGGACTTGCCAGAATTTTCAGTATTGTAGCATACATCAAACAGTCCCCAAAGATGTGAATTTGATAGATTTCACACAATTAATTTGACTGGAAATCATTTTTTATTAATAATATCTTGAGAGGTTTATTTAAAAAACAAATATTTAAATTTTATCTCATAGTGTCGAAAGACACAGGAATGAAATAAATTAGAATGCTTATCAAGAAATGACCACACACCCTGGCTAACGCATGAGGCCTTGGCAACATGAAAAATAGAGAAAATGTCCAAATAATTGCCAAATACCTTGAACATCAAATAACTAACTTGGAAACCAAGCAACTTTGCTTTTACCTGTTTAAGAAAAACAGATGAGAGCTCGGGAACATGTCTCTCCTAAACTCTTTCCAGGGTGTGTGCAGAAGCATTTGTGTTTTTCCTCCATGGCAATCCGACTGCCAGAAACTCACCTCGTCTATTCTCAAGGTCCATGCCGGAGAGATCTTTGACTCCCGTGGGAGTCCCAAGGTTGAGGTTGATCTCTACACCTCAAAAGGTCTCTTCTGAGCTGCCGTGCCCAGCATTGCCTCCACTGGCATCTATGAGCCCATAGAACTCCGTGACAATGATGAGACACTCTGCATGGGGAAGGGTGTCTCAAAGGCTGTTGAGCACATCAGTAAAACTATCTCACCTACTCTATTAGCAAGAAACGGAAGGCTGTGAAACAAGAGAAGATCGACAAACTGATGATTGAGATAAAATCTAAATTTGGTGCCAATGCCATCTTGGGAGTGTCCCTGGCTGTCTGCAACGCTGGTGCTGCAGAAAAGGGGTACCCATCGTTGACTTGGCTGGCAACCCTGAAGTCATCCTGCGGGTCCCACCTTTCAATATGATCAATGGCGGTTCTCATGCTGGCAACAAGCTGACCACAGGAGTTCATGATCCTCCCTGAGGGGGCGTCCACTTTCTGGGAAAGCATGCGCATTGGAGCAGAGGTTTATCACAACCTGAAGAATGTCAAGGAGAAATATGGGAAGGATGCCACCAATGTGGGTGATGTGGGCAGATTTGCACCTCATATCCTGGAGAACAAAGAAGCTCTGGCGCTGCTGAAGAACGCAATTGGGAAGGCTGGCTACACTGACCAGGCTGTCATTGGCATGGACTTGGCTGCCTCTGAGTTCTTCAGGTCTGGCAAGTATGACATGGACTTCAAGTCTCCTGATGACTCAAGCAGGCACATCACACCCGACTAGGTGGCTGGTGGTAGGAGGTCCTTCTTTCTATGTGTTGCTTTCATTGGTTGAATAAAGAAACTGCCTTGGCCTTTTGATAGGGCAGGACTTAGATAGGCAGGGAGGACAGAACTGAATTCTGGGAGGAAGAAGGTGGAGACAGGGAGTCGCCATGAAGCTCCTGCCTGAGACTGATGCTGGTTAGAATCTTTCCCAGTAAGCCACACCGTCGTGGTGTTACACAAATTGGTAGAAATGGGTTAAATCAAGATGTGAGAGTTACCAATAATAGGCTAGAGATAATGGGCCAGGCAGTAATTTAATTAATACAATTTCTGTGTGATTATTTTGGGTGTAAGCTAGCCGGGCAACAGGATGCAGGCCGCTTTGCTCCCTACAACAGCTGGCCTGTATAATTCCTTCATCCGGGAGTATTCAGTGGTGTCCATTGAGGACCCCTTTGACCAGGATGACTGGGAATCCTGGCAGAAGTTCACAGCTGGTGCAGGCATCCAGGAGGTTGAGGACGATCTCACAGTGACCAGCCCATGAGAGAATTGCCCAGGCTATCAGTGAGAAGTCCTGCAACTGGCTCCTGCTCAAAGGGAATCAAATCGGCTCCATGACCCAGCAGGCGTGTAAGTGGCCCAGTCCAATGGTTGAGGCATCATGGTATCTCTTTGCTCTGGGAAGACTGAGGATACTTTCATCACTGACCTGGTGGTGGGGCTCTGCAATGGACAGATCAAGCCGATCCAAGCACCTGTCCAAGTACAACCAGATTCTCAGAATCGAGGAAGAGCTGGACAGCAAGGCCAAGTTTGCCAGCAGATCCTTCAGGAAACCCCTGGCCAAGTAAAGTGTGCGTGGAGATCCCTGGAGACACCAGCTGCCTAGACCCTCTCCCTGAAGTCACTGAGGCAGCTCAAGGCTGGCCCAGTGCCTGCCCCTCCCATGCCACTGCTTCCTTAGACATCATTGTCAATGCCTCACTTGACCACCTGGAGCCCTGCTGGAAACCCCAGCTTTGTAATCATGTGACTGGTCCAAATCATTGTTTGTCATCTCACTTCCAAGCTATTGTCTGGAGCCCAGTGTGATCACTAGGGTGGCCACAGGCAAGACCCCTGCCCCAGCAGTTCTTCACCCAGAATAAAAGCCTCTGTGACCCATAAGAGCACTCTCTGTGAGTGGGTAAAACAAAGAAAAAAAGAAAACAACAAAAAAGATGTAGATACATGATAAATATATAAATGATAGATGCAGACAGATAATAAATATCTTATATGATAGATATGTCTATTATATAAAGTAGATAAGCAGATATATTGATGCAGAAATACTATCATAATGATGACAATGACAAATATAATTTATGTATTATGATAGAACATATGTACAAAGATAAAATATATTTCCCTATCTGAACAAAAGAATTTGTGTTTGTGTGTGTGTGCTCGCGTTCATTTGATCAACCAATATTCCTTCAGCATCAACTGTATAGTACTAAATATTTGAACGCACTTAGATTAAGCCCAGGAACTCTATGAGTTTAATTTCATTTCCCAAGTTGCTATGCAAACACTGAACTATGTTTAGAAAGCCAGGGACAAAGAGTCACCAGAAAAATGCTTCTTGGAAACACAAATGGATGAGCTGAGCCCCAGGACTCTGCCCATCACATAACACCACGTGAAGATATTACAAAGCTCTATCCTACCAGGTGTCAGTCTCTTGTAACTCTGGTGAGAGTTCAACCGCAACAGCCATCTCCTCAGAACTGCAATGGGATCGAGGCATTGAAACAATACATGGCACATTCTGCTTCTTCTTCTTTTTTTTAATTTTATTGAGCTATACATTTTTCTCTGCTCCCCTCCCGGCCCTTCCCCTTCCCTTCAACCCTCTCCCATGGTCCCCATGCTCCCAGTTTACTCAGGAGATCTTGTCTTTTACTACTTCCCATGTAGATTAGATCCATGTCTCCTTCCTACAGAACAAGAAACTATCACAGTAGTATTGGCTTCAAGAATGAGTTGAGGCTATCACTCAGGTTACCTGCCTGGAAGAAATATGGAAAATACTCTTTTTTCTGACTTGCTGTTTGCTGCTGGACTGAGCCTTTGAACCGTTGATTCGCTAATTTTTTTTTTAAATCACATTTTGCCAACCAATTACTCAGCACTCCGTGACAAGATCAATGATGTTAAAGGTTTTCAGCTCATTGTATGAATCAATTAAGCACCGCATATGAACAAAAAACAACAGTCAGCTGATATCAACCAATTGCTGATGAGCTGCTGTTTAAAACAATTAATAGTGAAGCAATGCTTGAAAACTAAGGGCAAAGGCCTAATTGATTTTTCAAAAGTAAGAACACTCTAAATGCTCAATTAATTAATAATTTGCCTACTAATTGATTTCTTCAAGGTGTCTGACTGGCAAAGTTGAGAAAGGTTTCATAATCACTGTCCTGCCACCGGAGTCTTCTAGACACCGGGAAGGTCGATTCAGATCCCACTAAGGGGCGCAGAAAACTTTCTCCAACGGTGAAAACCCAACTATCAAAAACAGAGAAATGAGCAACTAATAAAACTCTGGGGAGAGCTTTGTGAGATGAAGCAATGCCATGAAGAAGATGAATACGTTAGTGGAAAAGTGCTGAAAATATCTATCGGAAATAACAGAAATTTGCCAAATGCAAAAGGACAAGTTTGAGAGTGAGAGACTTGTGACGGAAATTCTTTTAAACAAGGGTAATGATCTAAATAAAGAGAAATGAGCAGACAGGGTTGCCAAGAATTCGACTAATTATGTTTTATTCCCCAATTCCTTATTTTCATTGTACAAGACAAGTTATGTGACTTTCTGGTAATGGAATCTGATGAATGAAGTCTAGATAATGTAACAAGGATTTTAAGGGGGTGGGCAATCCAAAAGCATCCTGAGGGCGTTGCGCAAAAATAACAGTGTGAATGTTAGGAGTTAGCAGTTAGCTGAGCTGTGGGTCAGCCACTCGGCTGAGAATTTCATGGAGAATGATTCAGTGAAACCTGGACGTTTTGGTCAGAGGTTGTTCTCTCAACTGGTAAACAAAGTTTTTTCTATTTGAATATGATGACTGCAAGGCTGATGCCCCCAATTTCCACATTGTCATTTATCAAACTGAAATAGTTAAGGACCACCACAATGGGACGAAGGCAAAATAAAACCCAGGCCCTTAATCTATTAGCAGACATTTAACTGTTTTGTGATAAAATAGCAGATTAGGCGCCAAGGCCAGCATCTAAAAATGTAGTTGAGTTTAAGACAGCCACACATGTAACAAACAAAGATGTGAGGAACTGACAAGGAAAAAGACATAGCTCATAATATGCCTTCATGATGATCCCTGGAATCAACTCAGGTATCAGATGTTCTGTCAGCCAAACAAGAACCTTTGATCAGAGTGGATTTAAAAATCTCTAACTTGGGCACCAGAAAAATGGCTCAGCATTAAAGAGTCTGCTGTGCAAGCAAGGTGACAAGTGTTCAGAGGGTAGGAACTCACACAAATGTAAGGTGGCCATGGGGCCACCTGGAATCCAGGCCTCCAGGAGGGAGAGCCCAGGGGATCTCCAGAGCAAGTTGCTACCCTGACTGAAAGAATACAGTGGAAGAGCAAATCAAGGAAGATTCCAACACCAGCCACAAGCTTCTACATGAATGTGTACATGTGTGTGCACGCATACACACACACGCACACACACACATGCATTCAAACATATATACACATGAAAAGAAGGGGGACAATCCTCTAATTTTGAAAGGCACACAGCTGAACCATATGCTTGGAGTTTTTCAATGGCTTCACTTCGATGACATCTCTGAAGCATGAGTTAACAGCTGCCTTGGCTACTTTGAAAAAACTTTCGAGGCTGCTTCTCCTTTTTGAAATTTGGTGTAGGAGGTTCTTTTGCATTTGTGTTGTTTTTATTGGTGAATAAAGAAACTGCCTTGGCCTTTTGGTAAGGCAGAAATCAGGTAGGCGGAGTAGACAGAATGGAATGCTGGGAAGAAAGCAGTGTGGCAGACGCCATGCTTCTCCTACCTGAGACTGAGGCTGGTTAGAAGCTTTCCCGGTAAGCCATGACCTCGTGGTGAACAAAGATTAATAGAAATGGGTTAGATCAAGAGTAAGAGTTGGCCAAGAAGAGGCTAAATATAATGGGCCAGGCAGTAATTTAATTAATACAATTTCTGTGTGGTTATTTCAGGGGGGTTAAGCTAGCCGGGAGGCTGGGAGCCAGGCAGCAGGATGTGGCTCACCCGTTCCTCATTACTACAGAAATTTATTTTTTATTTTCACACAACTATACATTGTATGCTGGGCTTATCCCCCACCTAATCTCCACCAATCCCTCCCTTTCTCACTTCCTTTCTCTGTCAGGCCCATTTGGCCTCCTGGAGAGTTTTGTGATTATATACGTGACTTTATGTCTCTAATAAAACCTAGGAACCACAAGTGCAAGAAATTAAACACTGTTTGTCTTTCTGAGATCAGCTTAATTCACTTAATGACATTTTCAGCCTCATCTATTTCCCTTCAAACTATACAAATTTCCTTATTTATGGTCTGAAAAAATATCCATTGTGTATAAATACCACATTTTCTTACCCATTCTTTGTTGCTGCACACCAAGCTTGATTTCACAATTTATATATTCTGAAGAATATTGCAATAAATATTGATGTGGAACTATCTCTGTGACCTGTTGACTCGGAGCCTTTTGTGTAAATACCCAGAAAGAAGAGGTACTGTGTGATCAAATGGGAGACCTATTTTCAGTTTGAGAATCCCGCATACTAACTTCCATAGTAGCTGGACAAGTTTTATTCCAGTCACAATACAAGACTTCATTTTTGTCTACATCCTTACCAACATTTGTTATTTGTTTTCTCAATGACTGCTATTCTTACTGGGGTGAGGTGGAATTTCAGTGTAGTTTTGATTATATTTCTCTGATGGCTAGTGAAGTTTGAACATTTTTTTCTTTCTCTTTTTGGGGATATTTGTATTTCATCTTTTGAGAACTCTCTGTTCATTTCATGAGCCCACTTTTTAGGCTTCTTTATTTCTTGTTTAGTTTTTTTTAGTTCTTTGTATAGTATAAATATTAATATTCTGCCCAAGATCCCCACCATTCCCTAGGTTGTCTCTTCACTCAATGAACTGTTTCCTTTACTGTACAGCTTTTATTTTTTAATTTCATGAAGTCTTTTTGTTGATTGTTGGTTAAGGCCACCTGTCTAAGAACACCTATAGCTATTGAAAGTGGCTAAAATAGAATAAATATTTGATGCCTCTATCTTCCTATCATGTGTGCCTCTTTGACTCTACTCAGCTCTGCAAATAAATGTTCTGAGCATTAGTTTCATATCTGAGTTTCATACAGGGTTAACTTGGTCACTGTCATCTGTACTTGGCATGCTTCTTCCATTCTGCTTGTGTTTTTTCTTGACAGTTCTAGGCATTATGACCTAGCCATACCCATACAGTGAGGCCAGGATGCTTCTACAAGATGGTGTTGCCAACTACAACTCAGGAGAGCAGAGTAAGCCATCCAATGATGCAATCCAATGTGCAAGGTCAGGGTGCCAGTATATAGGAAGAAAAAAATCCCTCTAAACCAGTTTTTCAACTAACGGATAATTACAAAACTTCATCCTCCTCCAAAAACCAATAAAAGCCTGTCACTTCCTCTATTCAAATGAGCCTCTTGGTTCCCTTGGTCAATGGTAGTTCATTTGGAACTGCGCTGTGTGGCTCAAGGTGAGGTTCCAGTAAAGGGTTTCTAGCTGCCTTGTTTTTAGTATGTAGTTTTGTTTTACTTGTACTATTGGTACTTCATACGATCCCACTGTCCAATATCAAACCATACACTCCCTTAGCACTTTGGCATAGATATGCTCTTAGTTTATCTCACAACAACCTTATATGTGAGATACCATATGTTAAATACCATAAACCCATAACAAAATTCTGACCAAGTAAATTTCCTCCAGGACTGCTGAGCTGGTATAGTTAGTCTCTAGAAACATATGAATTTGATATCAGAATGTACAGTCTTTGGGCCCAAGTGCAAACTGGGGTTCTGCCACTAAGTAGCTAATAACTTTTGGCCTCCAATTAGTCCTCATTACTACGAATCTTCCTCTAACTCATCCTCCTCTCTAATATAACACAATTATTTCACATCTGTTTTCAGGGGTCCTGTGAAAACCTGCTTTGTATTGTTTTTCACATGGTTTCTATGTAGGAAAACCTGCCATTTTTTTCTCTGTAAAAACCATGTGAAAAGCAGTACAAAGTAGGAGACTCACACTAGTTGTGCTAGTAATGATATATTTGAAAAATTCTGAACTCATTACTGTGAGTTGTGTTATAAGATAACATCAGCCAATAAAAGTAAGCTGAAAACACAAGCATTCTTTATTCTTTAAGGACTATCTAGAAAAACAGGATCTCCAGGGCCAAGAAAGTTGATCCAGACGGGGATGCAGGTGATAGACAAGGGCTCAGACCACAACTCTAAGTCCTGGTCACTAAGTTTGCACTCACCCACAGAGAGTGAAGTTCCTCCCTTCAACATCAAATGATCTGAGGCTTTACAGAAGTCTTTCTTCCTCTCTCCTCTTCCTACAGTTTCCATTCTAGCTAAAAAGAAAGGTAAATAATACAAAAAGAGTAACATTTCATAGACTCTGAAACACCTAGGCTTCTTCCACACTTGTTCTTGAATAACCCTCCATTAGAAGTTTCGCACTACTGTTAAAAGATAAGATGGTTAGGGCTTTGTGGTTCTAATTCAAGAGCTATGTTTATCTCCTCTTACAACACTTTTTTTTAGTCCCATGGACTTTTAAATGCTTTTCTTCCCCATCTCTCCACTGCTTTGTGTACTGTAATATTATCTTCTAACCGCAACCCCTGTTTTCTTCCAAATACTTCATTGCTTAAATTATTTCATTAACATTTCTACTTCCTAAGTTCCCCTTTGGTTGGTTAGTCTTCTAAAAATTCCTCCAATTTATCTATGTCTCTTAAAAGAAATTAGATGCTCACGTACTAAATATAGTATTAATGAGACCTAATCACCAGTGCTGAATTAGATTAATTACCTTGCTTGTTTTCAATGTGACACTCATCAATCAACTAATATTCCACACAAGTGTAATTCTTGCATTGTATTTCATAAAACAGATTAATCTGACTAAAGCTTTTGGAAGTAGAGAGAAGAGGAGAAAGCATTTTGTCTTCTACCACTTGTTACTTATGTAACCTTGGTCTAATAGCATGACATCCTTGAGATACAGTATTTCCATACAAAAATGCTGACAGGCTCATTCCAGCCTATGTTCTTCATGATTTCTTCTGATAAGTAAGATTAGTAGGAAGACTTGCCAGTGGTGTGCATGCCTGTATCCATGTAAATTACTGCATGGATTTGACCTTACATGCTTGAGAGGCCTCCAGAGCAACACTGTGAGGCTGTTCAAAGCAGTCAAAAGTCAGGTGGCCTGGAAGCCTGGAAGAAGAGATGGACAGGAAGGATAAACTAGAATCTATAGGGCTGAGTGGAGACCAGAAGAAAGTTCTACAATCCACATAGGTCTCTTGCTGTCCCAAAACCTCAACAGTAATTATATGGGTGTCCTATTGGTTGCCCTGATTCCCCCATCACAGAACCAAACACATCTTGCCCCAGGGACTAGAAAAGCTTAAGGACACGTAAGGATGCTGGAGTCATTACAGATCTGCAGTGGCCACACCCAAGGATGAATCAGGCTCCTCTACTACAGGGTACAACAGAGCTTGGCATCCTGCACTTGTTATTGTCTGATTTAGCAAACAGAGTGAGAAACTCAGTTTGGCTTTCAGCAAATACTGTTTTGTTGTTGTTGTTTGTTTTTGTGTTTTGAGACAGGGTTTCTCTGGGTAGCCTTGGCTGTCCTGGAACTCACTCTGTAGATCAATCTGGTCTTGAACAAGTAAATGCTTTTAAAGTATGTACAAAATATTGCCACATAAGCTTTGAAAACCACCTCTGTGTAGACGGAGACTACTTGTTCATTTTCTGGCTGCTCAGACCCATATAATCACACAGAAACTTTATTAACTGCAACACTGTTTGGTCAATGACTCAGGCATATTTCTAGCTAGCTCTTACATCTTGAATTAACGCATTGCTATTAATTTGTGTATTGCCACAAGGCTGTGGCTTACCGGGTAAGGTTTTGGCTGATGTCTTTCTTTTTTGGCAGCTACATGGTATCTTTGACTCTGCCTACTGTCTCTGTATATTTCTGTTCAGATTTCACAACTGGCTTTGCTCTGCTAAGCCATTGGTCGAAATAAATTTATTCATCAACCAATAAAAGCAGCATTTATACAGAAGGATATCCAACCTTATCTCCTCTTTTCTGTCAAAATAAACAGAAAGGCTTTAACTTTAACATAGTATGACTATATATAACAAAACAGTTATAAAGAAGGAACTATAATTATAATATTTAGTTCATTTACATTTGGAAAATTAAGAAAAACATCATCCATCCTATCTTTGTGAGTCTAAAGTTTTATATCTAATTTATCTTTTATCATAACTAAGGAAAACTATAACTATCTGCCTTCAACTCCATTGAAGACCTCAGAAGAATATTACCTAAGTAAACAGGAAGTGCATTATAAGCAAATTCCAAAGTTTTAGAATTGACAGAGGCATCTTGCTGCCTGGACTGTCACCCAAAGTTCTTCTGTAACACTGGGCATCCATCTTCAGCCTATAGGCCCATAGTATCTGGCAGACTTTTTCATAAAGCAGAAAATCTTAGCAGTTTGTCAGTCACTTTCTTCTGTGTCCTACAGAATGTCTTTCAGTTTCTTCTGTGAAGCAGGAACCCTGAAAGACCATGCCATCTTTTGGAATGTTCAGCAGTCACTTTTCCGTGGGTTCTGCATGTCCAGTTCACATAGCATACCATCAAACAGTCCAGGCAAGAGCAGTTTCTTGCCCAAGTGGCCAGCCTTGTTACACTGAAGGCATATTCCATAACAAGTTTCTTCAATGCCCATCAACCTCTCTGAAGTAACTGGTGCTGCCAGAAGCAGACATGTCTTACTGTTGAGAAAAGTCTAAGTTCTTAAATCATTTTAAATGCCATTTTAAAATCTGTAAGTCTTTGAAGTGTTGAAGATTATCCCTCTAATGAAATGTATCTCTGTATATCTAGAAAACCTAACTAATATGACTATAGTTTGACTATAATAGATGATTATCTATTAATCTGTATTTCTTAATTATAAATTACATTTTTAAATGAGCTGCGCAAACATAATACCTTAAACATGAGCATAAATACATATACACAGTGTATCAAAATTAACCTCAAATATGTATCAATAGACCAAGACTCAAACCAATGCGAAGTATTTATATCTATATAATATCCCCCTTTTATTTTTAGAAATTGACTGTGACCATTAATCACTTATAATCAACCCCCTTTAAATGAAAATAAACATTTATAAACAGTCATTTGGGGAATTTGGGCATTGTTCTCTCCAAACTGCTTCCTGCTGTTTGTTGCATGAAGTATTTTGGGGTTCATAGAGACCTTTTGGAGAACCTTGTTCTATCAAACCACATTAGCCTGGAAGGTATCCACAAGTTCTCATCTTCTGTGGAAACAAAAGCAAAACCTCTTTTCCAAAGCAACATATCCTTAGATCCAAATTTTGAAGTCAAGATGCCTTTAAAATATATATGTTGGTTTAGCTTAGCAGTCCCCAGAATAAAATATTTCTCTACAGTCAAAAAAGTCAATGAAAACACAATATACATAATCCAGATTCTCTGTATATATTCCATCTTTCTGTGGCTTATTTTTCTTATTTAATTTATGACTGTCTGTACTCTTTTATAATACATTTACTGTCTCTTTAAAGACTTTATTTTTTAAACCTATTTCTTTTTATAACTCTCTATACTCTTTTTCTTTTCTCTCCCTAGCCTATGTACATTTTTTTAAACATATTGTATCTTGTTTAGAGATCTTTTAGGTCTGAATCTGTCTTATTATGTATCTGTAATCATTTTCTCACCAGGAACACCTTTTTTTAAATGTTAAGTGAGAGTGTCTAGGCCTAAGGCTGCTTTGCCTTTTGTCTCCACCCAGTACAACATGGCAGAGTTACATTCACTACCAGCTCTGCGAGCCATGCTCACCACCTCCAGGGACACAGTGGGTCTATGTTATCATTAAGCAAGTTTTAGCACTCTGCTCACAAACTCCAAGTGCTCTATAGCAAGACTTCTCAAAAAGACCAGAGCCATTTATGCTGGTACAAACCAGGAAGCTGGCTCTTAAGGAGCCATATTTTGCTGCTAACACTGAGTCAGGGAGCCTTCTCTCTCTCTTTTTTTTTCATTCTGAGACTGGGTTTAATTCACTTTATATGTTTATCCCCAGTTACATCCTCTCCCCCCACTCCTGAAAATTATATAACTTTTTTCTGTTTTTTTCATTAAATTCAATCAGAAAGGGTTTGGTTGGGTCACTCCCATAGTAGACTTGCTGCTCTAGCATATGGCTACACCTTCCCGGGCCAGTCATCACAGTAGCTCACACTGTTCATAACTGGATAAAACAGATGATCATGCTTCTCCTACAGGAGCATGCACACCACCTTAGAGCACTGTGAAAGTTCACCAGTAGGGAGAGCTTCCACATCCGCTGGATTTCTTCATGCTATGAATCATGTAGCATCTTCAGCAATAGAGTCTTACTGCCAAGTTCCAGAGGGTAACTAAGAGAAATGGCAATACCCTGTAATGTTTGGAAGTTGATGGCCTCCCACTGGCTGATGTCTTAAAAACAACAACCCATTCCTGGTACTAGGGCTTTAATTTGTTAGCATGTAGTGTCTAGATGGGGTATAGCCTGCCTCCCTGCATTATAAGTTAACTTCACTTGCACTATGCATATGTATATGTGTATGTGTAAGTAGATGTAGATGCATATGTGCCAGTAGCCATGTCAGAGGAGCAGCAGGTGGCAATTGAAGTTTGAGGTGTCTGCCCACAAGGAGGAAAATCCCTGATGTGTAAATCTCAGATAGGCAAGGGCCCGAGACCATAGACTCCAGAGTGTCTTTTGCTTTTGCTGTGCCTTTACATGTTTGCTACTGCCATTTTTCTCTGGTATCTGGCATGGTATGAATGGGTGTGGGGAGATTTCCACTACCTGTAATGTAGTGTTTTGAAAAAAACAAAACAAACAAAAAAACAAAACCAACACTACATTACAGGAAGCCTTCTCTTAAAAGGAGTGGCACTTCTGCTTGCCACCAGCAAACAGAACCCACCTGGGAAAATGCTATTACCAAGAAGCCATGCTTAACTCTGTTCTTTTGTGTCTAGAATTTTTTTCAAAACTCTCTCAGGTATTATGTGGATGTAGTTCCTCCACATTGGCATGCCACCATTGTCCTATTAAAACCAGGACATATTCCTTCTAAAAAGAAATTTCTGAAATTCAAACTTCATTGTTCATTCTATGCCTTATTTGTAACCTTATCTACACTAACATTCAAAGTGCAAAAAATATTATGGCTTCTACTTTATGTCCATCTTCACCTGTACATGTGCGTCTCAAGGGAAAATCTAGACAGAGGAGGTATTATCATCTCAAAACAAGGGGATGTCAACTAGCAAAGTATTGGTGACAATATTGTAGAGTCAAAGCACTGTGCATTGTCCATGGGAACAGAAAGCGTGAGAGCCGGTATGGAAAACAGTGGCGCCCATCCTGTGCAAGTTAAGGATGGAGCAGTCAGTAACACACCCAAAAAGTAAAGGAAGAGTGCTGTAGTAACTAATGTCAGAAAACCCCTCAGGAAAGCAACTGCTTTGGGGGACAGATGTTACAATAAGTTAAGAAGCAAAAGAAATCTGTGTGAATAGACAGCTTTCAGTCAGCACGACTGACAAGCTTGGTCTATGGCAAAGATATCCAACACTACACTTAACAAGTAGAAAAGACAGAATGTCTAGGAAAAAATAACCTACCCTGTTCAAAACTGTAAAACAAATACCTATATCTTTAAAAAATTGTAATGTACATACCACATTGTGTATCAAAATATAATTAAGGTATAAATCAATAACTAAAAGCATTAAGTACATTAAAAGCGTTTAAGTACAAATTAAGCAGAGCAAAATTAAATCACAATTGAAATTTGTACAATTGAACAATGTAAAAATTCTATATATAGAAAGTTAAGGGATATAGCCAAATTGCTTGGAGAAGAATTTAGGATTCAAATTATACATGCTATTAAAAAATGAAATTGAAGATGAAGAAGATCCAGTCTAGCAATACACATCTGTAATCTTAACACTCAGGATCAAGTTCAAGACCAGCTTGGGCTACAAAAGAATACTAATTCTAGCTGGGTAGTGGTGGCACACACCTTTGATCTCAGCAGGGTGACAAAGGCAAGTTCAAGGTCAGCCTGGTCTACAGAGGGAGTTTCAGTACAGCCAAGGTCACACAGAGAAACCCTTTCTCTCAAAACAAACAAGCAAAAAACACTAATTCTGATTCTTTGGCATGGCCTTATTTCTAATGGTCTTTAACATTTCTCTACTTGGCTATAAATATTCTTGGATTGAAAAATGCTAATGCACATAAAAAATCAATTACCAATCCCATTCATTAACATGACATACACTGATATGAGAAAGGTATTTTTTCTTTATATTATGTAACCTACTGAGCCCAGGTTATATTTTATTATGAGTGATTCCATAACTCTACAAAGATTTGTTAGTCTATGTTCATGACATCACCAGATCTAATCCTGGCATTCAATAAGAGATTTTCACTTGACTTGGTAAATGGGACTTCACAATGGAACCCTGAGACATAAAGGTTAAATTGATTGAATACAATAATATTTACATTTTTCCTCATTCTTAGGATTGTAAAAATCTTTAACATATATGTGACCCTTTGTTTCATGGGTTCAACAGTCATGGATTCAATAATACCAATGAATAAGAAAATATGCTAAAGAAAAAAATGACAGTAAATATGTTCAAAAATATTTTGTTGTCAGTTTCTCCTAAACAATATAGTTTAACCACTGTCCTGGTTAAGGTGTCTATTACTGTGAAAAGACACCCTAACCAAGGCAACTCTTATGAAGGAAAACATTTAATTGGTGCTGGCTTCCTGTTTCAGAGGTTTAGCCTGTTATCATCATGGCCTGACATGGTGGTATACAGGCAGACATGGTGCTGGAGAAGGAACAGAAAGTCTACATCTTGATCTTTAGGCAGCAGAAGGAATCTGTGACCCACACAGGGTGTAGCTTGAAATTATGAGACCACAAAACCCACCCTACTAGTGACACACTTCCTACAACAAGGGTACACCCTCTCCATTATGCCACTCCTCCTAATAGTGACACACTTCCTACAACAAGGGTACACCCTCTCCATTATGCCACTCCTCCTACTAGTGCCACTTTCTATGGACCAATCATTCAAAAGCATGAACCTACGGGGGCCATATCTATTCAAATGCTCACAACCACTCTTTACATAGCGTTTATATTATATTATGTAGCAATCTAGAGATGGTTAAAGTATAGGAAAAGATTTATAAGTTATATAAATGCTAGATGATTTTATATAAGGAACTTGATCATCCTCAGACATTGGTGGTTGTAAGAAGATCCTGAAACCATCTTCTATAGAATTACTATATCAATATATACATATTAATTGCATTATTTCACACAAATTCTGGTTTATACTACTGATAAAATTTGTATTAAGTTATATACTTGCATAAATATGCACACAATTTAAACTCAACTTAAAGATTTTAATGTCTGCCACAAATTCAAATTTAAAAGCACCATTCTATTTATGCTCCCTTTGAGACAGAAAATACTGAGCTGAAGTATTTACTGTTATGTTCCTATACACTTCAGCAATCCAATAAATTAGTCAACAACACTAACATGATTGAGTAACAAGAATAAGCACTTAGGGCAGCCTTTCTCTTTTGTACATAATTATGAACCAATCGTTTTTCAGATTTATGATATGTCCATTGACCACAGCTATTATCTTGCTTTTGGTACTCAGATTATCTCAAGCACACCCTAAATTGGTTCTTGTGGTCTTTTGACATAACACCATCAATCTCAGAATCCTTCTTTTCTTTCTGGCCCTATATCAACTATTTTCTAAGAGGTTGGTCCTCCGGAGCACTAGAGCACATCACAGGATGAACGCGGCTCTAAGCCATGCCAGCACACAGGACTAAAAATGAAGCCCTCCATCCCTTTTACCCCCAAGATCTCAGCCTCAACCTCAGGGACCACTCATGTTAGACATCTTTCCAGTTCATGTCTAATGATACAGCTCCTCTGTTTAAATCATTCAGTCTTAAATTACATCTTGGTAGTGCTGCTTTTTCACTGTAAATTTTGACTGCTAATGAAAACACAGGAATGTTATCTCATAAAAACAATTTAAATTTTAATCTAATTTTTTTAAAGTTACTAAAGTTCAAATGTTTGGACTGTTCCTTTGTATCAATGAATTCTGTTATGCAAGTGCTATCAAGTTAATGTCTGGATTTCCTCAGAACCCCTCAGCTAAGGTGTCTTTGCTGTGTTCATATGCAATACCAGCTTGTGCAGAGTAGTTTTTTTGTGTATGTACTCTCATTGTAGGCATTGGCATTAAGAGCAATGTTGGAAAACTCTGTGCACATGGAAATTTGCAATCATTCTCCTTTTCCTGGAGCTTCTATTACAAGGGAAGATAAGAAAATCCACTCTGCTAGGTCCACCATGAGATACTGGGACCTTCTGTTTGGTCTCCATAAATCAACAATTTTGTTTCACCACAAGATTGTCCATTTATATTTTACACTTTTATTTTTCCAACAATACAAACCTACACGCTCTCACATAGCTGATCCATTTTGGATAAAACTACAAATTCTCTTCTTGCTCGTAAAGCTTTAAATGCATTTTTCTCCCTTTTCTGAATAACAAGCTCTTCTTTGTTCTATGATATACTACTTCCCTTGACAAACCAAATAAATCATTCTCTCAGTTGTTAGGTGAGAGTTTATAACATACAAATTCAAATAAAATTGTAAAATTGAACCTCGGTGGGAAGTGATTGTAACTGTTTTCCTGTCTGAAAAGAAAAAAAAAAGCATAAAATCCAAGTGCTGAATGTATTCATGATTGCTTAGATCATAGTGCAGACTTCACTCCTTCCTAGAGGTTCCATTCTGGCTATTGAAATTATTAGTAAATGCTTCATGGTGTAAACTGACAGCTCTTGGACTCTTGCAGTTGACCAAACTGTTTGGTTCATGCAGTGTTAGTCCAATTATGTTTTTTATTTTGATAAAACATATATAACATATCATTACCATCATTATCATTTTAAGTACACAGTCCATTGGTATTAAATAAATTAACACTGTTGTACAACCATCACCACCATCCACCTCCTCTTCTTCTGAGTCCTATTATGTGCCTTTCTTCAGCATCAGCACTCTCCTAAAGAGTTTTCACATGCACTTCCATAGAAAGAAAGAGCTTCAACTTTTAAATCTGGAGGATGCTCCAGACAAATGAGTAAATACAGCTCAGACCCTCTAAACCAGGTCAGGCTGCAAATGAAAACCTGCATTTAAATTGAGTTGATAGTGCACAAAACTGAAGAACATGGTCCTGCCCAGTCCTGTCCAAATTCTTTCTTTTTTATACTTATTTTTATGTGCATTGGTGTTTTGCCTATGTAAGGGTATCCAGTCCTCTGGAACTATAGTTACAGACAGTTGTGAGCCACCTTTCGGGTGCTGAGAATTGAACCTGGGTCCTCTGGAAGAACGGTGTTCTTAACTGCTGAGCCATGTCTCCAGCCACCCTGTCCAAATTATTAAGCTACAGATCATCACAAGCATGATAAACTGATTGTTTATGAACATTAATTTTGAATATTTATTGCAGAGACATAGATGACAAGAAAAGGAGAGTGTTGAGTATTTAAAATTGGGATTCTGCATCTAATAATATCACAATCTACATGTCCTAAGAACCTTACCATTATGAAACACTTGAAAGCCTAATAGATGATGTTATTTTAATTTTAAAGACATAGTTAATCTCACAAGAGGGTAAGAAATTATCAAGAAATGAAGGGATCCCAGACTGAAACTAGACTATGGATGATAAGGCCTTACATATGGCAATGGCCCCAAGGGCACTGGTTGGCCTCCAAAGAGTTTCACGTTTGAATGACTGAGAGGCATTCTTCTGCCCCCACATAACAGGGGATTTAAATTAAAATACTAATTAACATCAAGAGCCCAAGGGTTGCGTCCTATAGGAGAGATCAGAAGTAAATATTTCCCCAGTTATACATGTAATTGAAAGACTATTTTTGAAAGGGAGAAATTTCCTCTCAGAAATTGTTAACATAATTTACTATCTTTCAATACATAGCGATATATAACATGTCAACATGGTTGCAGAACTTGCTCAGTGTGTAAAGTAGTTGACATGCAAGCATGTGGTGTTAATCTCAAAGATGCCAGACCACTGACCCAAAGCAGTATGGCCAAATCAATTAAAGCAAGTAATTAATTAAAGCAAGCTTTTTATTCATGTACGTGGACTGCCTTCCCCTAACGTAGTGTTTGAGAATCAGCATTGGACATGGGCAACGCAAGGGTTTTTATAGGTCAGTGTTAAGTTTCCAAATGGGGAATCTGGAAGGCAAAAGGTGGGGGTTACAGAAATAGAACATAACAAGTTGGTCATAACAACCTCTTATGAAATGAAGACATATTTGCAAGATAGTCATAACAAGACAGTCATAATAACAGGTGGTCATAAAAACAAGTTGTCATAACAAGATAGCATAACAAGGGTGTCATAAAATCTTTGAAGCAAAGGCATAGTTGTTCTTTCCTGAAACAGGCAGTACAGAACCATTTGTAGTTAAGGTTGCAGGTAGAGCATGGCCCAAACCCTGACAAACTGATTTAATCATAAACAGGAATGAATCTAGTTTGTCTTTACTATAAGATGGCTTTCAAGTGCAAGATGGAGGCAGGATGGTTCATCAGTGGAACTGAGTTCACATTCCTAGCACTTGTGTAGAAAGCAATGTTTGGCAGCATGTATCTTGAATCTTAACACTGGGAAGGCAGAAGGTTAGATTATTAAAGCAGCTATATATAGAGAGAAAAGGCAGAAAAAAAGAGAGGTTTGGTCTGACCTTAGGCTGGAACATATTTATTCACAAGGAGGGAGCACTTTTGTCACCCACATGCGCAGATAATCAAAATGGTACAGAAGAAGATGGAATGTGAAGCAGAAGCAGAAATGATTTACATAGCCCACAAGGGAAACTGGGAAGTGTAGTTCTTCAGCAGGAAAACTATCATTCCTAACTCTGAGGATATAAAAAATGCAGAGCAGGAATATTACAGCTCTTTTCTGATGAGTTTACTTTGGGGTGGGTAGTGTAGTTTGGGCCCATTGAAGATTATGTTCTCTGGTTATGTACAGAAGACGATTCTATACTTGGTAGGCTGCAATGGATCAGGCGATTGCTGTTTTGTATTCCTAATGAGACTTGGAAAATAATTATTAGAGGGCTAAAAGTAGCTGATTGGTTACAGAGTAGAACTGAGAGACTGTCTGGGAAAGTTGGGGGAGGAAGATGAGCAGAGATGGTAAAGACTGAGTGGGTCAGGGAGAGAAAGTGGACATAGAGCTGATTCAGGGTAAAAGTGACTGGTTCTAAGGCCAGCACCAAAATGAGCTAGCAGAAGTAGCAGGTGGCCTCAAAGGAAGGGGCAGGAGAAAATAAAGAATTGTATCTGGTCTGGGCTCAAAGGGATGAAGGGCCCTTTTAGTCAGATTTTCCACAGCATCTGAAAGGTCTTTTTGCAGATATATCAGGAACAAATATAGCTGTTGCAGGGTAATAGCTGTGGAGACAGCTTATGGAACATTTTGTTTGGGTATAAGGTGAAGTTCAGTAAGTAAACTCATAAGCATGAGGATAATAAGGAAGAAAGAAGTGATTCAGAGGAGGAGCCAGAGTGGAAGGGAACCAGAAACCCATACACAGGTAGCTTGTGGTTGAATTTTTCTGTTTCCTGTCTCTAGACCCCATTTCAAACCAGAATATTTTCAGAGGCACAGTTCATTTCGCCCCTGTGGGGAGCTGTATTATCCCATCTTCTTCTAGAGTCATTTAGGCCATCTACATGTGTGGATTCAAAAGAGCCCCTTCACTGTGAATAAACATGGCCCTGACTGAAGGTCAGAGCAAGCCTCTGCCTCCTGAGTGCTGGGGTTGAATGCAAATACCACCACCACCCAGCTGAATTTGGCCATTTAATAAGAGCCATTCTATCAACACCATTCTATCAAGGTCCAACCATACACACGAGCTTACTGTTAGAAATATCACAAAGCGAGGCCTAGGATGAGTGTGGCTAAATGCTTGAATGCTTGTTTAGTTTATTTGATACCTTGGATTTTACCTCCCAGAAAAGAAAAAAAAAGTCAGCAAAAGAAAATCAACCCTGCTAAACTTCTTAAGACTTCATCTGATTGAATTATCTGGTAAAGAAATTTTCATGTGATGAGAAAAACATAAACACAGACAAAAATAAAATGCTATAAAGTGATTATAAAGACACAGAAAAGAATTGCAACAAGATAAAACAGTAAGATAAGAAGTCTTGGGACCCTCTACCCAATAACTCAGAGCTGTCCACTGACATGTGAATATAAGGGGAAAATTCAGCTCCTTAGCAATTCCACTGACTACACGCCTACACAGCCCTTTGCTTTATGGTAAAATTAAGCTCCCATTGCTATGATCCTCCTTCATTATTCAAGTGGCATTATGTGCCATATATGAGAAGTTTTAAAAATTCCTGCTGTTTGGTTTTATGGATGTGGGGTTTTCCTTGTACTTTTCATATTTTCTAATAAAATTTATTTCTAGTAAAAACAACAACAACAACAAAAAACATGGATACAAATACAGTCACTGCCCAATGTGATGGTACAATACAGTAAACAAAACAGATACAGTCTTAAGTCCCAATATCTAACAAAAGTTTCTAAATTGCCAGGAATGTTGTGCTCAGATGTTTTTGGTCTAATGAGGCTACCAGCTGACCTGTATATAGTTTCAGGCTGGTAGCCAGAAAAAGCTAAATTAAAGAGAAATCTAGAATTTTCATCTCTACGGAGTGTAGAGGAGCTGGAGATTGACTTACTAGTCATGGCCATGTGATGAGTCACTGTAAATACCCCTACAAGCCTGGATTTGATGTGAGTCCACAAGTATTACGCAGGGAATGTACAGCTGACAGATCTATAGATCAATGGGAGTGTATACTCCATATGGAGAACCTGATTTGCAGAGCTTCGGAAAAACTTGCCTTTTGCATTGTCACTGTCAATTCTATAGAAATCTTACGAAATCATGGTGTTTCTCCCTTCTATGATATCCCAGCAGTGTATAAATCATTCTTTAAACCTGACTTTTCCTCTACTGGTAACTGGATGACTTCATCCACGGTGTGGAAGGTCCTTCTGTCAGAAAGACACCATGGAGCCATCAGAGACAGATATGCCAAATCTTTGCCGGTAAGCCACTGCCACGTGGCAATATACAGATTAATAGAAATGGGTTAAATTAATATAAGAGTTAGCCAATAAGAAGATAGAGCTAATGGGCCAAGCAGTGTTTTAATGAATATGGTTTCTGTGTGATTATTTCGGTTCTGGGTGGCTGGGACAAACAAGCGGCCTTCCTGTTACATATCCACACCATGGAGCCCTGGTGCAAACATCTTTTTTTAAATTATATATTTCTTTCTATTTTTTTTTTTTACTTTATTTGTATTTATTTATTATACAGTGTTCTGTGTGCTTGCAGGCCAGAAGAGGGCACCAGATCTCATTATGGATGATTGTGAGCCATCATGTGGTTGCTGGGTATTGAATTCAGGACCTCTGGAAGAAGCAGTCTGTGCTCTTAACCGCTGAGCTATCTCTCCAGCCCCCAGCATTAACGTTCTTTATTTGCCCTTCACCTTGGTTTCAGTTAACATAAGATCATAGCCCAGGAAATTAACTGTCTATGTCTTTACCCCTAGAGATAAAGGAAAAAAGCTTGAGTCACTAAACCAGACCCAGAGAAATAAATTCCTTCTCACCTGGGTGCTGGCAGGCATCCCATTAGAGCTGGATGCAAAGTCTCCAAAGAAATTCCCTTTGTCTTAGCTAACTAGACAGTAATAGAAATAAAACACTTTTTCCTTCCTCCCAGGCCTGTGGGTTCCTATGCTTACCAATGCTGAGTTCCCAGCAGAAGTGCCCAGAAAGTACAATAGCATTGTTGCATTTTCTAAAATTATTATTCACAAACTTCTAACTTAACTAGTTACATATAAAAAATGCAATTATTGCATGAAAATTTCATCTTAGAATTTTGTATTGCTTTAAAGTCCCATTCTTAATTAATCTGCTGGGTAACTTCTGAGACATAAGGCACCTCCTTTACCTGTTTTTGTGATTCTGTGAAATGCATGCCTGTTAACTGTCTATGTGGGTATATAAGCTGGAAACCATGTGGTACGGGTAGAACAAAGGAGAGGAACCAGCAAGAAAACAGCAAGGAACAGTGAGACATTGAAAGGGAAACATCAAGAGAGCCTTGGAGAGAGCATAGAAAGAATAACTGGGACACGATAAAAAGACTTATGTAAGATAATTGATTTCATTACCCTCAAATATCTTTAGCCAGTTTTTGCCTACTCTAGTGGTTCCTGTGAATCCTGAGAGGTTTAGTGAGGTTTACTCCCAGCATAATCCTCGATATGGGGTCTTCTTGGTCACACAGGTGCTAGGATGATGCCACAACTCAAAGCCACAAAAACAGAAGCTCCTACTGAAGTCCTCTGACACATGCTCTGTGAAGCTCATCATTTAGAATCATTTTAGTACATCAAGGATACAAGAAAAAGTGTTTTCCCCAGTTCTGTGTGCTATTCTAACAAAATCCTAAGAACAAGGGATGGGTGATGGGAATCAACAATTTATAGATCTGTAGTCAAGAACAGACAGAAATGGGACTTCTGGTTGACCCCTGAGTTAGGAACAATCTATTGCACTAAGTTTACGCTGAGGTGTCTCAGTTAACTTTGGGCTGTTGGGTTAGGAATTGAATTGAATTTGAGCACATACTGAGTGTTTGGAAAGATGTAAAATTGGATGTTATGAAAATTGCCCTCCCTTAAATGATATTTAAATATTTTGAAAAACATTGTGGTTGGTATTTTCCATACCTGAAAAAAAGATACATCAACCCCACAAAAATTATAAAAATCCAAATATTCATTCTAAATATACCCTTCCATTTTCTACCCAATACACCATTAGCCAAATTTCGTATTTATATATCAATCCCATAAATAGTTTTATCTGTTATTACATATTTTGTATATATAACTAATTAATTGTTCTATTTTTAGTGAAGCGAACATTAAATAGACTCAAAACGTTGCTTTTTTCAATCATTAGTTCCTTTTAGACTCATATATATAGTAAAATTTAAAAAACTAAACTGATATGTGACGTGAGTTTATTCAGTTTCTTTTCTTATATGACTTATTTAAATACTTTGAAAAATAATTTTCTTGTGTCTAGTAAAGTATAAGATACACATCCTCTCTGACACATTAATTATACTTGTTTTCCAATTACAAATCAATAGGAAGACAAAACCCAAGTCAATAGGAAGCATTTGAGAGGAAAGAAACAGCCACACACATCAGAAGTGATTATAGATGGAGATGAAAGAACTATAAGGAGAAAGAAATTCCCAGAACTCCCTAGAAGCCCTTATAGCTATAGAAGTTCCCTACTGGTTTTGTTTATCAAACACTCCTGTACACCACTGGACCTCATCTGGACCTATCTCAATGGCCAGATGCTTGGCTTGCTGTTTAGGCCATCAGCCTCCAGCCAGAGCAGATTCCCTCACTTTACATACATTTCACAAGCCTCTCTTTACAGTCCAGGCTCTGATCTCTTAAACCTGAAGACAAATTGAATAATCCAGATATTTACAAAAAACTTCATCTTTAAACCATCTTTTAAGACAACTTTATAAAGAATTAATTTGCATATGATCAGTCTGTCTTTAAATGAATTTAGGGATGATATAAATGAATACTCCCCTGGGAGCCCCAACACCATCAAGACACAAAACAATTTCATTCTGAGCATCTTTATATGCCCTTTCCATCTGTGCCTTTTTGTCTTTTAATACTAAAATTCAGTCTCTACTCCTGGACTCAGACAGTAAGGGTTTTATTTCTGTATTCACAGATCAAGTGTTTTCTGGACATTTCTATTTGAAGTCATGGTTTGCGTTTCTATCTGGTGTCTTTTTTTCAGCATACCTTTGCCATAGTTTTATTTTGGTTCTTTTTTTCTTGATGTGGAGTTGTAGTCTATTTTGTGAGTATGCCAAAAGTATTTTGTTCATTCACATGCTGGTGAACACTTTGATTTTGTATATAATCCTATTTTGCTTTTACTGTTCCTATGATAAACACTGACTAAAACCAAACTGGGGAGGAAAGATCTTAGTTTAGCTTGAACATCCATTCCATCACTGAGGGAGGTGAAGGCAGGAGCTCATGCAAGAACTGGAGGCATAAACAAAAGCGGAGACCATGGACCATAGTGTTCACTGGTTTACTTTCCCTGGGGTGCTCAGCTCCTTTTCTTACATAGTCCAGGTCTACCTGTCCGGGAATGGTATGCCCCACAAAGAGCTCGGTCCATCTACATCAATTAGTAATGAAGACTATGCCCACAGACGTGTTCACATGCCAGTCTGATAGAGGTAGCTCCTCAGTTAAGATTACCTCTTCCCACGTATGTCTTTGTTTGTATCAAGTTGTGAAAAAAGTCTAAGCAGCACAATCTAACTTTTGTCATCTTTCACTAATAAGCACATCACTTTACATCATAACCTATTCCTTCTTTTTTATTCCCAAGATATCATGTTAATATAACAAGTTTCAAAATATAAATAAATAAATTCAGTGCTTTAAAAGTTCAGTCTCTTTCAAAAAAAAATCCAAAACCTATTAACTGTGGGCTCTTATAAAATCCAAAATAAATTACATGCTTTCTTACTCTAAGAAGGAAGACCCAGGGCACAGTGAAAATCAAAGCAAAACCAAATCCAGAAGAGTAAAAAGCTCAGTATTTGACATTTGAGAGAGACTCATTGTTTTAATTAGGGTTTCTGTGGTTGTGAAAAGACACTCTGACCGCAGCAACTCATATGAAGGAAAACATTTAATTGGGGGCTGTCTTACAGTTCAGAGGTTTAGTTCATTATCATCATAGCCATAGCAGGAAGCATGGTGGCATGCGGAGAGATGTCGTACTGGAGAAGTAACTGAGAGTTCTACGTCTTGACTCAAGGGCAGCAGGAAAATGACTGACACTCTGGGTGTGGCTTTAGCATCTGAGACTTCAAAACCCACCCCCAGTGACCTCTTCCTCCAACAAGGTCACACCTCTAATAATGCCACTCCCTATGAGTTTATTTTTCATTCAAATCACCACACTCATGATCTTCTGGACAAAAAAAAAAAAAAAAAAAAAAAAAGGTTTAGGTTGTTCCACCTTTCTGTCTGTGTTATCAAAACACACAAAACTTGCTTCCTAAGCTCAGGTCCATTCCTCTTTGTACACGCCATGTCTTTGGTGGTCATCTCACAGTCCTGGCAACACCAGTACTCTGTGTTCTTCACTACAATTGAGGCTGTACCTTCACCAATGACCTCTTGTACCCTCTCCCAGTTCTAAGCCTCAGCTGCTCTCTGTTAGGACTTAATGTCTCCAAATATGGAAGCATATAGAAGATGCTTATACACCAAGTTCAGCTTCCAGTTTTAATTGCAGTCTGGACCATGTTTTTTGCCTGCTGCTAGTCTCTTATCTTAACTGTTGGACCCCTTCTCAGCTTTTAGTAAATTTAACTTGGGAAGTTAACATGCCCTATGATTGTTCAAGGCTCACCAAAGCTATCCTGAGCCAATAACTTTCAAGTTCATTGTTTCATTCCTAAGACAAATTAGGTAACATAGGCAAGGAGTAAACAGAGTAAACATAGGTTTATTAGAAAATGAAAAAGGACTGCAGAGAGCAGCAGACTTTCCAAAGGCAGAACAGTGACGAGCTCCCTGGCCAACTGACCTTGTATGGCTCTTACGGTAGGAAATGAATGGAGACTGAAATCATCGTTATTGAAACTGAACTTTGGAATGCAGTGTAGGCTGAGCCAGTAAGTGGTCTGTTCCTGCTTCTCATGTGCACTCATTTCACCCAGAAAAGTGACTAACAGACTACTCACCCACTCCTGGGAATGTGCACATATCCTGGTTACCTTCATTCACTCTCTCTCCAAACTTATTTTACTCATTTGATTACTGTTGGTTGAGATACATTCTACATGACTAGTCATGAACCACATGGACCATGCCCTTCCTTCCTGCAGGAAACTAACTCTTGTCTTAATGGGACTGAATCCTCAGAAACCATGAGTTGAAACAAACTCTCATCTCAGGTAAGAAGTAACCAGCATAGTTCAAAAATAATGATCCCTTAATATTGATGAATGAGTTGTTCAACAAGTGTCCACACTGTGTTTACTAGATGTATTTCAAAGTTCTATTACTGTTTGTGGCAGTTAATGGTCTATGTCCTTGTAATGAATAATGTGAATGAATGGATCTAATGTAACATTAGATTCTGTGACTATTTATCGCTGGCAGTATCCCTGTACCAAACTTTATTTTCTGAAATGCTAAACTCCCTACTCAAGTTTCCTAATCTTGAAGTTTGAAGAGTGCAATTTTCTTCATCCTTTGTGTCTAAGTGTATCTGTGTCTTTATATACTTATATAATTTATATATGTATAAATGAATCCCCAAATGGCAACACTTATTGTTAAACATCTCTTTCTAAAACAGGCATAAAAAGCCTAGTCTGATCAAACAATCTGCCCGTTTTCATACCACTGATAAGGACAGAAGCTGGAATTTGAACCTACTCATGAAAACACCTAGATCTCATATTTCTAACCACAACCTGGTGGTCACATCCTGCAGATGGATCTGTATTAACTAGCCGAGGTTGACACAGCAAACCAGCAGAGAATGAGGGATTCAGACATCAGAAGTGTATCTTTCTTCCTCTGGTAGGAAAGTAGGAAGCATAAGAACAAGCTGTAGTCCAGTTTTCTTTCTTCCAAGGCCCTGCTTGACCGGCCTTGAGCTGTGTCCTTGAATGGCATTTCCTCTGTTTACACAAATATCCAGCTTTTTCACAGATATCAGTTGGATATGATTTGGGGACCTGGTTTACGACCTCATTTAATCTTAATTATCTCTCTGAAGGCCAATCTTCAAATGTGTTTCAGTGACAATGAAATGTCGACAAGTAAATGTGTGCTTGCGAGAAGCACTGTACAGTGTTTCACAGACCCTAACAGAAATTTAAGTCTTAAACCTGGGTCCATGGCACCAGAGAAAAGCATTCAAGTGAAACAGTTTCCCAAACTACTGCAAGACACTCCCCCATCCTCCCCCACACACATGCACACAGAGACTGCTAGTGACACAAAAGAGATGATACTAATCACACTATATGTTCACTAACAACAAGCAGGTTGAAGCTCCTACACAACTTGTAAACAAGGAGAGCACACCATTTACACCACTGAAGACTAATGAAGATAAAACACCGTCACAAACATGTCTAACCGCATGTTTGCCTTCTTTTTCAGAGACAGGCTCTCACTGTGTAGCCTTGTTTGACCTGAAACTCACTATGTAGACCAGGTTAACATAGAACTTAGAGAAATCTTACCTACCTCTGCTTCTGATGCCGGAATTAGAGGCACATGCCACCAAGACCAGCTGTCTTTCAGTTTTCATTATCCAGGAAAAAACATTTGTTTTTAACTGGATTCTCTTCCATGTCTAAAGAAATGAAAGCGAGAGAGAGAGAGAGAGAGAGAGAGAGAGAACAAAGGAAGGAAAGACAGAAAAAGTTTGTTTTATTGTGTATATAAGATTTATTGAACTGAAAATTCAAGTCAAAACTGTAGCCTTAAAAATTATAATAATACTAATTTTCATAAACCCATTATTGCTCCACATTATGGATCTAAAGCCTCAAGTTTTACCCATTATTTTTCAAGTTCATCATTCATCTATTCTTAAATATGAGCTTAGCTTCCTGACATTTTGGAAACTCTGAAATTGTCCTTTTCAATAAAGTTTTTTTAATTTTTAGCTTTATATGAGGGTTTTTCCTACATGTATGTATTTGTACCATGCACATGTCCAGTGCCTGGAGGCCAGAACAGGATGTTGGAACTGGAATTAAAAATAATTATGAATTTTCATTTGGGTTCTGGGAACCGAAGCTGGATTATCTGGAAGAGCACTAAGTGTTCTTAGCTGTTATGCTAGCTTTCCAGCCTTTGGAGATTTTCTTTTAAATAAATATATAATGCTCTTTGATGACCTCGTTAAAAATGAAAAGCACTTAAGTTCACCTAGTAAATGTAAACCCCAGGAATACATTATTTCAAAGTCATTGCAGCTAGCAAATAGCTACAATTCTAACATTAAATAAGTTGACATATTCTATTACCAATTTTCATTTCTTGAAATAGTTATAAAAAGAAATTGACTTGTTGCAGAATGTCAGGCTTTGGACAGCCATTAAAATTAATGATCCATGAATCACAATTAATCTTATTTAGCAAATTAGTTCATATAATTATTTTATGTACACATGATTGGAACAATAAAATGCTCTCAGTTATATAATTGTTCATAATTAGAATATTAAGTTACTGCTCTAGTTTTTAAAAATCCCAAACAAGTTGATTCATAATTACTTCATATTTACTTAATTTAGAGTTTTATCATTAAATTTGGGGGATCTCTGTTTAGGAGACACAAGGAAATAACTTGATACAAACATGTAGGTAAATGCTAGAACAGATGAATATAAAAATAAAAGCAAAGAATCCTAACAGTGTCCTAAAATCTAAAACAGAAAAAGAAACATGTCATCTTAAAAACATTACCCAAGCAGAACACAAACTTACTAGAGGTTTGTTTGAATCTGACTTTAAAATCTATAATTCACTCTCTGACAGCCATCCCACTCGCGAAGAAGAAATCTCCCAGAAGTCCACCTACTTCCTCCCTTCTCCTTGGCTGTTTTTCTTTCTCTGACTCTTCTTCCCCTCCATTTCCTTTTCTTCCTTTTCTTTATTCCTCCTTCAGTGCCTTAAAATCTTTCCTTAATCAATCTACAGTGACTCCCTTGGCTTCCTAGAATTTCATCGTTACAGCTTTTCCTTCATACGGTGGTCATGGCAGGAGAGAGAGAGCTTAGAATATAGCGCAGTGAGTTTAAAACATTTCTAGTATTGAGCTTGAAAACTTTAAAAAGGAGAAATTTATCATTTTTTTTCAATTTTATTTCAAGTCTGACTATAAATACTGCAAATATGAAGGACATTATAAAATGTGTGCTTTGCTTCTTTTGTTTTGGTCTTAGAGTTTTTTGTTTGTTTGTTGAGACAAGGTTTCCTATAGCTCAGGCTGGTCTTGAATTTACTGTGCAGCCTAGCCTGGCCATGAACTCCTTTCTTTCTTCCTCAGCATCCCAAGCACTGGGATTTTAGGCATGCCGCAACAGGCTTGACTGGAAGTATCATTTTCATGTTTATTATTTTAAGAGCTCTTTAAGACTTTGCCTAAGAGCTTTAAAAAATAATTTGATTGACTTCTCAAGCAGTAGTTCAGATTCATACCTTCAGTCCTAGTCTTAAGGATCAAAGAATGTAAATTTATTTGGAGACAAGCCTTCCCCATGTAGTCAGGTTAAAAGGGTGTTTTTTGGATAAGCCCAAATCCGTTTTACTGGTGTCTTTTTGAAAGGTGGAAACATGGCCACAGACACAGGGGGAATGCATGTAAAGATGGAGGCACATGTGACTGACGTCGGGGTGGTAATTTTACAAACTGTTTGGTTACAGGCCTTAAAACAGGCTTTAAGAGAACCATGTGCTTCAGCCTTGGAGGATTTTGCCACTCCCTCTGAAGCCTCTCTGTTCTTGTCAGAGAGAACTGACAAGCAACTTCTGCTGTGACCTTGCACTTCATTCCCCTCCCCTTGTCACTTCAAGCAGGCCCACCCCACTGATACCCAGACCCCAAATCACCTTGAATTATCAAGGTGATAATTTTTGTTTTTACCCCCTTAACTGGTGTCTCCTGGCCTCCTAGAACATACTGCTAGGTTATATGCTAAATAAGCTCCACACACCCTTCAAACACACCAGATCTAGAAACTGAAGGCTTCCTCCTTTGCAGGTCCCATCTTCCCTGTCTATGATGAGAGTATAGTTCTCCAGATTCGTGCTCTTCTGAAGCATAGTATGTCTCCGCACCTTTTGTTGACCCTATAATATCTTTTTAAAAATTCTAGTGCAAGCCAAAGGACACAAAGCACACCAGAAGCAAGTGTTAAGTTGGAACCTCCAACTTGTCCATGCATGAGCCAAAAAGATCCATTCCCCTCTCTCTCTCTCTCTCTCTGTCTCTCTCTCTGTCTCTCTCTCTCTGCAAACCCTGCCCACTCAGGGAGTCTTAGAGCAAAGAAAAGGTGGCAAAAAGCCCAGTTCTGCTTTTGGCACCTACTGCAACTTCTTCCCCTGAAGTTGCCAGCTGCCCAAGTCCCTGCCTAAAACCCTCAGCTTTTGACCATACTTGGGCACAGACCCAGCTTGTGGCGGACATGTCATTACTCCTTGCCTACAACCTATATAATCTTGCTGCTTTAGTTTGGAGATGAGGCTTCTCTAACCTTGATCTCCGTGACTAGAGAACCTACCTGGGAGCTGCTTTGCTCAGATAAACCCGTTGTTATATTTTTTCAATTCAGCTTGATCTGGCTTACTTCATCAGTGGAGAAACCTATTATCAGGGGCAGAAAACCTATTAACAAGGAGATAGGAGTGAGCCGAACTCTTCCCTCACAAGCCCTCACGCATGACGTCTGGCCTCCAGGACAATGGGACAATGAATGAGTGTTGTTGCAGCTCTTTTGTTTGTGGTGCTCTCCTACAGAGACCCCAGCAAACTGAAGCAGTAATAGAGGCTGTGCCAATTGTGCTTCTGTCCTTGGAGATTGAGGTTTGGATAGTGTTTTCATTTGAGTTTAAGATTCATGGAATTGCAGCTCACAACTAGATTATCAAGATATATTCCACTTTTAGCTTAGAAAACCTCAGGAATCCAGGCATCATAGAAGGAATTCTATCTTGGTACAATAAACTACTTGTTGATAAAAGAGCACAGCCTTAGAATCTTTTTATTATAATTAATTGTGTGTGTGTGTGTTTATGTGTGAGTGTGGGTGCATACATAACAAAGAGCTTGTGTGGAGGCCAGAGGACAATTTGTGGGAGTCAGTTCTCTCTCTCCATCACATGGGTCCTAAGGATTAACCTCTAGCCATCAGACTTGGCAGAAAGTATCTTTACCACCCTTCCTGAGTGCAAGGTTGACGTGATTATCTATAAAGCAGCTGTTATGATATGCCATAAATATGAACACAATAAACGGCAAAACTATAAGATTACATCCCATAGCTGGAAAAAAAAACATTTCCAAAATTCAACAACATTTTGCTGTAGGAAAAAAAAAAGAGTGGTAGGTATCATAGTTAGTGGTGGAATATCGAGTGCTCAGTCATGCTCCAAAGCTCAAATTTTTACTTCAAAGCTGATGATGAGGCAGTCAGTGTGCTACAACAAATGTGTCAGTTCCTAAAACAAAGAATCTACACTTAAACCTTTATATTTGGAGCTAAGTGATTTTTTTTAAACCAAGCTGTAAAGAGAATTGAACTAGTAGCAATAAATAGATTTATGGACAAATAAGGCTGATCTACAAATGGGGAATGAAATAGAAATAGCCCCTCTCACAAGTCCAGGCTGCTGTAGAAATGGTCTGACCAGCTCTTTCCAGTTCCCGCCTTGACTTCCCGAAGATGATGGATTAGAACTTGGAACCATGAGCTAAAATAAACGCTTTCCCCACTCTAATTTGCTTTCAGCCTGTGTATTTTATCACAGAAATGTGAAATGAAACGAAGACATTGTGCATACACAAGCCCCTTCTCGACTTTGTCTTATGCAGGACAGAAGCCCCATGACACTCAGGAAGGGAAAATGACACACCTTGGTGTTCAGCAAAGGAGGGAAAAACTAAGCAACTAAGCCACCTTATCAAAGGAATATCAGCCTTTCTAGAGCTGTGGGAGTGAACGTGGAAAGCACAGGCTGTCAGCCGCATTTTAAGAAGGAACTCACTGCAGCCCCAGCTGAGACTGCACGCCACTTCTCCCAGGAACTGCCTTGAGCCAGAGGCATGCAATTAAGCCACACCTAGATTCCTGCCCCCAGAAATTATGAGATAATAGATGTTTGTTTTTCCCTTTCCCTTCTGCTTTGCTGGGAGTTTTTCCTCCTCTCTTGGCTCTGAACACTGTCAGTTTACACCCACTGAAATGCTACTATGGTTTTTATACTGTATTCGACGAATATAGGCAATTCCATTGCTTTTTATATAAACCCCAAATGGTTATAAAATTTTAAAACATCTACTTCTAATAAACATATTTAGACATACATTTCAGAGAAGCCAGAATTTTGTCCCAGAGAAGTAAAATATTTAAAATATTAAGAACTTGTTATCTGAGGTCTTTGTGGGGTTTGGTTTTGTTTACTGTGGAAACATTTCACTTGAAACACTGGCATACTGGGTGGTGGGGTGCCTCCCAGTTTCCCACCTCGACATATACAGATCCATATATTTCTCCACATTCTCTACAGACAGCTTTCAAAGACTGTCATTTCTCACCTTCATTTTAAATGAACCTTGAGCGAGACGGACATTGTGGGAGGCAGAAGAGGACACATTTTTTTAAAGTACCAGCAAACTGTAAATGAAAACAGGGAAGAGACGCCTGTGAATCATGCTGTGGCGTTACTTCATAATGCGCCTATTATTTGTTCTCTGTCAACATACAAGTATTTGGATCCAGGTTATCACTAGTATCACCTGCTGCTTCCAGGAGAAAATTGTCCATCATTTTACAGGGATGAAAATCTGGGGTCATATTTGTTTGCCCCTTGATTTGCTGGTGGCTCTATCAAATGTGTCTCATTGCCTGGGATCTCTGGCTCGTTACACAGAGTCAACGGCCCTTGGGATGTGTGTGTGTGTAAGGACATGGTTATCTGCATCAAACAAGTATGGGAATCCATAGACCCAGCAAGCTGAGTACAAGGCAACTGTTTCTCTGGAATTTCTGCACATAGACCATGGCTGCAGATACGTGTTCATTAAAAAAAAAAAATCCAGTGTCAGCCAACTCACAGTCATGCTGAAAATGAACGAGGAACTAGCTCATCGTGGAGGGGGACAGCAATCTGTGTACCAGGTGCTGGAAGGAAAGAGTGGGTAGATAAGCTGGAACTGTTCTGACACATCTGTCGACAATTTCACATACACACGATCGCCGCGATAATTGGAAATGTTTCGGGTGTGTTTTTATACAAAGGTGCCGTCTTACTTTCCTCTGGTTGCTATAACAAATTTAAAACACTGGTTTCAAACAGCAAATTGATTCACAGTTCTGGGAACACAAAGAAGAAATTTTTTCAGCCTCTAGGCTGAAGTCAAAAACTCAGGACGTCTATGCTCATAATGAAGACTATAGAGGAGAATACATCTCTTTCCTCTTCTTGTTAGAGGAGATACAAGCATGCTTAGGAGTCTGGCCATATCCCTCCAATCTTCAAGGGCAGCATCTTTGAAGGCATTAATATTTACTTTCCACATCTGGGAAGCCTCTATAAGTAGGAAAATCTCCTTCTCTTGTCTTTCTATAAGAATATATATATAATTGTGATTTAGATTCACCTGTACAATCCAGGGTGTCTCCTTGTATCAACATTCCCAGTACATTCACATCTACAGCAACTTTGGCATGTTAGGTGGTAATTTCAAGTTCCTACAATTAGGCACTAATACCTTAGGGACAAACGCTTTTAATAATAACATACATATAGTCTTTCCCTTGTAACATAGGTTTTCAGCAGTTTTTACCAGAGTACTGAATGTGAAATGAGATACAGAGTTAAAATTTATATTGCAGGTTTATCTAAAGTTATAGAAAAGTTTTTTATAAAGTGAGAACCTCATCTTACATGACATTTGGAGAATTCCCAGCAAAGATTCAAGTGTTTTTGAAAACCCTGTTCTTCTCTCTTCTCTTTCCTCTCCTCCTCCTGCCAGTGAGTTAGGGTATTTGCTTTGTACCAGGGCAAGGGCTGGGACATTCTGAAGAAGAGATATAATGATATTCTAACAAAGAAAAATCTAGACTACTAGAGAAATCTATTAGGCCAGTTTTTAGATAAACGAGGAATCCTCCCTTCTCAATGGTTTCTGTTCAGTGTTTGGTTTGGTTGCTCTAAATTTCAAGCAACAAACTGGATATCATGCACAAGGATAAGCTGCTCCATCGAGAAACCTGCCTAGACAAGTAATTTCTTCCTCCTGTGACCTCATGCTGTTTATGAAAGTAACTAACATTTATCAGTCCTTATCTCGTGCTATGATTTCTGGTTTGCCATACCAAGGCCTGCAGTGGATAACTCATCCACCATCGCTTCAATATTCAACACAAAATTAGTTTATTAAAATTTTAACTCCCAAGTGATGTTATTTAAAAGTGAGCTTTAGTGGCATGATTAGTTGCCGAGGCAGAGCATTTGTGATGGGATTAGTGCTCGTTTAAAAGATTTCCGGAAGACATTTTTGGCCTTTCTACAAAGTGAGAACAGTGAGAGAAGATTTCATCCAGAGCCAGGAAGTATGCTGTCAGCAAACAACACATCTGCTGGCTACTTGACCTTGGATTTTCCAGTCTCTAGAACAGTGAGAAATAAATGTCTGTTGTTTACACTTTGCCTTCTTAATGGTATTTTGTTACACTTGCCCCAAATGACTAGCTTGGCTTCCCAATTAGTGTTATCTTGGCCCTGTGCTAACACAGTAGCTTAAATATGTCATATGTTGACTATGTATCTATGGTTCTCTGCCCCTAAAAGTTAGGAATTAATTCCCTTCTCATTTAGTGAGCTAAATTTGGTGACTCATTTTTAGAAAATGGAATATGTGCAAAATGATGCTGTGTCATTTCTAAAAGCAAGCCATAAAAGGTAATGTCCCTTTGGTACTCTATTTTGCCTAACTTGCTCAAAGGGATGGTAATAGTCATGTTGAGATGACTTTCAAAAGACTCCGTCAGGAAAACATAGCCAGGAACTGCTTGTCACAATATAGGACCTGTGTATGCTATGACAGAAACATAGAAAACCAACTTGTGTCTATCCACAATGTAAGAACTTGTTGAATAAACACAAATTCACAATATTTAGTGATTTCTATGATAGCATTATGTCATGAAATCTGCCTGCCTTGGTAGCTTGGCCCAGAGAAGTGCAATTTTTTTTCAAGTCTTCGTTGCCAACATTAACTTTCATATCCCACACATTATAAAGCACATGGTACCTATACCTATATACCTCTATACATATATGTGGGTGACAGAATGAATACAAGTTTGAAAGGCTGCCGCAAAGGTCAAGAGGCTCCAGACATGACCTGAGGGTCTATATTGATAAGATAATGTACCAGACAAGTGCTGGGAGACAGCTGCTGGAGTCAGACTTGGTAGTGTGAGAGAGTAGCATGGGGAAGTAAACGAACATCTACTCACCCTATACATAGAACTGATGACAGATCATAGGAAGGATGCCAACATAATGAAGCATTGCGCTTTAGCGGAGTAACTTACAGGAATACAGGTGTCTTAGTTGGGGTTTTATTGCTGTGAAGAGACACCATGATCATGGCAATTCTCATAAAGGAAAACCACTGCATTGCAGTGGCTTACATTTTCAGAGGTTTAGTCCATTATTATCATGGTGCAGTGTGGAAGCATGCAGGCAGACATGGTGCGGGAGAAGGAGCTGAGAATCCTACATCTTGACCACAGGTGACAGAAGTGGTCTGAGACACAGGGCATAACTTGAGCATAGGAGACCTCAAAGCCTTCATCCACAGTAACACACTTCCTCCAACAAGCTACACCTCCTAATAATGCCACTTATTATGAGCCTATGGGGGCCAATTACATTCAAACTACCACAACAGATGAGAGGTTATTTACAGGAGCAGAAATGAGTTCACGATAGCTGCATCATCAAAGCCAATCCCACCATGGGTCAAAGCTCATGAAAGCTGGCTCCCCAAGCTTATTACACAACTTACAGACAGCTCAACAGATTTATGAATTTCTTTTTAGCCAGCTTAGCTAGACTATCTGTTCCAGGCAACTCATCTAGTGTCTTAGTTGGGGTTTCTATTGCTGCAATTAAATACCATGACCAAAAAGCAAAACCCTAGGGAGGAAAGGGTTTATTTCGCTTATACTTCCACATTGCTGGTCATCACTGAAGGAAGTCAGGACAAGAACTCCCGAAGTCAGGAGCTGATGCAGAGGCCACAGAGGGGTACTGATTACTGACTTGCTTCCTCTGGCTTGCTCAGCCTGCTTTCTTTTAGAACCCAGGACCACCAGCCCAAGGACGGAACCACCCACCATGGACTTGGTTCTCCTCTATTGATCACTAATTGGTAAAATGCCTTATAGCTGGATCTCATGGAGGCATTTCTTCAGCTGAGGCTCTCTCCGCTCTGATGACTCTAGCTTGTACCAAGTTGACACAAATCAGCCAGGACAACTAGAGTCTGTCTCTTCCAGGCAACTTAGTCTTTGTTTTTCCTAGGTGGTTTGTCTTGTCTCAACCTCTTCCTAGAGGCTTGGCTGGTCTGACAGTATCTCTCAATAGTACTTACTACATATATGCAATAGAGAATGGGAAAGGTGTATGTTTCTGGTCAGTTTTAGGGACTTTCTGAAGCCTTTGAATTGTTTACTTCCTAAACTTAAGGAGCTTCCATGCAGAATGAGATGTGATATCTCCCTTTCGAACATCTTGTGTCTAAAAGCTTACTGTGAAGGATAAAATGTTTTCATATTAGAAAAAAAATGCTATACAGCAAAGTGAAATTTCAGAATTCATCTGTGAGGTGAAAAGGCAAAACCCAGTTCAGAGCAAGTTCAGGAACAAAATATGGCCATATCCATGTCCAAATGTGTGAACTGGGTGACAGGCAGGAAGTCTAATATGCTTCATTCACAGCAGGGGACAGAGCCTGGTCAGGGAGTCTTCTGCCCCTGATATATGCACCAGGAATCAGATGATAGGTTGCTGCTCAGTCATGGCTTTGCAATGATAGCTATGAGTCACTTTATAGGATCCAGGTGAGAGAGTTATACCCATTCCTCTGTGTGCCCATTAAGTTCCTGGGCCTGATTTCCCTGACATGATGTTAGTATTCTTATGTGTTTCCATAGTTTTAATTCTTTCTAGTTAACTTTTGAGGTGACTTCCTTTCTATTCTCAGGAAAATGTCATTTGTCCTCTGTGCTGGGTAGGATGCACTGGTCAGATGGTGCAGGTTCTGAGTCCACCAGGGGCTGCAGTCAACCTTCTCCTTCAAAATGTAGTCAAAGAATGCCTAGAAGATGGAGTGTCCTAGGGTGGGGCATAGTTTGAAAACCCACTGTTTTATACAGTATAGTGAAACCTAGAGAAGGGAATTGATGTGGGATTCCCTTCTGTAAGTTGTGAATACCATTGGTTAATAAAGAAACTGTCTTGAGCCTGTGATAGAATAGAGCTAGGTGGGGAAAACTAAACTTAATGCTGGGAGAAAGGAGACAGAGTCAGGGAGAAGCCATGGAGCTACTGCTAGAGACAGACATGCTGAAACTTTGCCAGTAAGCCGCAGCCTCATGGTGATACACAGATTAATAGACATAGGTTAAATTCAGATGTAAGAGTTAGCCAATAAGAAGCTAGAGCTAATGGGCCAAGCAGTAATTAATACAGCATCTGTGTGGCTATTTCAGGTCTGAGCTGCTGGTCAGTAGAGAAATTAACTAGAGCCTCCGACAACAGGGAATAGCCTAATTGTTTTTTAAAAGATTTATTTATTTATTATGTGTACAACATTCCTTCCATGTATGCTTGCATGCCAGAAGAGGGCACCAGACCTCATTATAGATGGCTGTGAGCCACCATGTGGTTGCTGGGAATTGAACTCAGGACCTCTGGAAGAGCAGTCAGTGCTCTTAACCTCTGAGCCATCTCTCCAGCCCCCAGAATAGCCTAATCTCAAGAACAAGGCATCCAGTCAATAGCTTCTTTGGTCAGATGTTTAGAGCTGAATCCTTTAGTCTCTATCAACCTGCAGATGACTATAGACCTTGTGAAACCTCGATGCCACCATTATGACAGTCTTGGAGCTAAACTACTCCAAGATTTCAGGCTCTCAGAAGCTGCCAAATAAGCAATGTTTGTTGTCTTTACCCATAGAAGGGGCAGGGGTGATTTGTTCTCTAACAGTAAGTAGTAAAAGTATTAAACATCTTTCTTGGTAAGATATCTAAGCTGTATCTTGCAACCTATAATTGCAAATAATTAGCAGAAATAATTCATTTTATTAAAAATGGTTGATTTAACCACATAGTGTGTGATTCAGGATCAAAATGAAAGTCTTAATATGGATCATGCTTTTAATAAAAATAAGCCAAATACAGATCATACAAGGCACCAGATATTTCCAAAACTATCATTGCCACACAAATTAGTGCTGGCAAATTAAGCTATTACAAAGTATGATACATTTGTATGTAATAAAGTGTAATTAAGTTCCTAACACTGGAAATTATATAATACCTTTTATGTGAAATATTATACATGCATACTATACTGCTATGGATCAAATTATGACCCCACCTAATTCTTTTATTTTTAAAGATTGATTTATTTAATATGTGCACAGTGTTCTGCCTGCATGTATGCTTATACACCAGAAGAGGGCATCAGACCTCATTACAGATGGTGGTAAGCCACCATGTGGTGGCTGGGAATTGAACTCAGGACCTCTGGAAGAGCAGTTAGTGCTCTTAACATCTGAGCCATCTCTCCAGCACCCTATCCCATCTAATCCTTATGTTGGAGCCCTATGTCTTAAAACCAAAGAATGTACCTCTATTTGAAGATAGGGTCTCTGAAAAGTAAACTATAATTAAACAAAGGAGGCAAAATGAACCCTAATTTAAATTGACCAGTGTTCCTATAAGAAAATAAAATGTGGGCATATCAAGTATTTCTACACAGAGAAAAAAAAGGCCACCTGAGGACACAGGAGAAGGTGGCCATCTGAAAGTAACAGAGCAAGGCCTCCAAAGAATCCAGATCTGCTGACATCTTGGTCTCGGGCTGCTAGGCTCTAGAACTGTGTAAGCCACTTTGTGGAATTACTTAATAACAGCTCAAAAATGTTAATCCATGTAACATGAACAGTCAAGAGGACTTTTTTTCTATAATTCTTACATTTCCAGAATATCACTGGGTGGTGTGCATGCCTTTAATCTCATCACTCGGGAGGCAGAGGCAGGCATATCTCTGTGAGTTCAATGTCAGCCTAGTCTAGAAGAGCTAGTTCCAGGACAGGTGCCAAAACTACACAGACAAACCCTGTCTTAAAAAACAAAACACACACACACACACACACAAATCCAGACTATCTGGATCTTTCTTGCATTGTTTTGCTTTTAACACTTAAAAATGTTGTGTTAAGTATGCAATTACCCAACCAGGAGTCATGCAGGTCTGATCCATACCTCCCCTTTCTCCCACCCATGTTCTTCTATACTGAACACTAGCATCCTTACTATCGGGCCAGGTTTTAGAGCAGAACCTTTGTTTTGGGGGTATACTTAGTGATAGTGCACTTGTCTAGAATAGTTGAGGCAATGGGTTTGACTCCCACAGAAAGAGGATGAGAGAATACAAATTGGTTAACCAATAAACAAATGGCCAGCCCTACAAACATACATATGAGTAACAGTATACAGACTGAGCAGGTTATATTTAGGAATATATATGTATATACATGTGGATATATGCATGTAGCAACAATTAATGAAAAAAGAGGTCTTAAATATGAAAGAGGGCAAGGAGGAGTATATGGAAGTGCTTGTAGGGAGGAAATGATGTAATTACAATCTCAAAAATAAAAGCGCTGCTTTTCCTCTCTGTTTATGATCATTGTATTAGGCAACTAGTTAAAAATTAACGGACTTGAAGGTCCCTGGCAATGGACCCCTCTATACTATGTGCCTTAACGCAATAATGATGCCAATGTAAAATGGTGGTAGAGAGAAAAACGTGATAGTTGTCTCTCCCTGATATTTATTTCTAATTTCTTCATGTGAGTGTTGGGGGGGCAGCAGTCCAGGAGTCAAAGGAGGATGCCGGGAGTCTTCCTTGATTGCTTTCTTCCTTATAGCCTTGAGACAAAGTCTCTCACTAAACAAAAAGCTTGCCTTCATGGTCAGGATGGCTACCACGTGAGCTCTCAGGATTTGCCTATATTTGCTCCTGTTTTATATAAGAAGGAAGAATTTGAATTCAGGTTCTGCTGTTTACACAAGAACTCTTACTGAACTATATCCCCAACTTCATGCTCCTTAAAATTTAAAGTATGAAAAGATAGCCACAGATTAGACAAAGAAATGAATTGGAGGTAGCAGGGCTTTTGTAAAATGCCAGTTAAGGGTCAGCTACTTCTTCCTGGTAAAGCATGGCTCTTTTTATAGATTTTTTTTTTCGTTAATTCTAATCTGTCTTTTTGTTACACAATTTCCGGTCAAAAGAATAAGATCTGAACTGTATCTCTATCCTGTGTGGAGACATGATGTTTTAAAGTGCTGGGAAGACTATAAGATTACTGTGTATCAGAGAGCTCTCCAGTAGAGAACAAAGACACCATCATTTTCCCTTAGGAGCTAATCCAAATGGTCCTGTCAATCAACTGAACAGAAAACTGCCCCTCAGCAAAGCTATCTCTCATAGGGACTTTGAGACAAGTATAAAGCTTACCTAACATGAAGGTATAATGGTCCCTTTAAGCATTGTGTTCTCTTACCCCTCAAGAGTTTTCCTTATACAATAGTCTTCCTTGTGACTGCACATTGTCCACTCTCACCCTGTGAGAGTGTTTTCCTACGTAATGGTGTCTTTGGTCATGGGATTGTTTTCTTTCGCAGTGATACCTCTGACCATTCCCTGCTCTTTAGCCATCACCAACTCTTACTCCTGAGAGAGCCTCATGTTATCCTGCAACAACCTCTGCCTCTCTTTGGGACAGTGCTTTGTGTCTCCCCTTATACATTCTGTGAAGATCACTAAGACCAGGGAGCTGAGCAAAACCTACACAAGTTCCTGTAAAAGCTGCAGGCCAAGACTCTTAGCAGTTAGCTGACCTATGATTTGTTTCTCACAGTCCAGAGACAAATTTATTATGTAACTTTAGAACTTTGTAGAAAAACACTGGCTGGGAGATGATTGGACATGCCTTTAATCCCAGCATTTGGAAGGCAGAGGCAGGCAGACCTCTGAGTTCGAGTCATTCTTGTCTACAGAGAGAGATCTAGAATAGCCACAAATACACAGAGAAACGCTGTCTTAAAAAGCAACAAAACCAATAAATCCCAATCCTCCAAAAAAATTTGTAGGAAAATGTTATTTGAAAAACAATTTAATGCTAGAGCTGGAGAGATGGCACTTAGGTTAAGGCTAATCTTGAAGAGGACCCAGATTCAATCGATTCCCAGCACCCAAATAGAAGTTCACGGGCATCTATAGATCCAATTTCAGGACATCTATGGCCTCTTCTGGCTTTTGTGGGCACTGCACACAAATATGCATGCTAACAAAACACTCAGACATGTAAAATAAAGTATTTTTATTTAAAAACGGAAAAGGGTTTTATTATTACACATTTCAAGAATCACACAGAGAAGCCCACTGGGACACTATGTAAGCACTTGTTTTACGTCACCCAGTTTAGTCAATTTTCTGCATTCCAAGTGGCTCTGTACAGCAGAAACACACTGAAGAAGAATACAGCATCACTTGTGTGATCTGAAATTTCCAGAAAGATTCTCCAAGGCTGATTCGCAAGTAAGACACCCATGATTGTGGAGAATTGGAATTGTGTAGGGACATAGCCAAACTAATACGGGCTGTCATTCACCTCCTTAATAGTCATTCACTCTGATCACCTCTGTATTTCACCCAACGTTTTTGATACATACACTTAGGAGACCAGTAGCTTTCACCAACAAAAAACTGAGATGTCATTAGATAGCATCCGAGACCCTTAACAGAGAGATTTTTGCTTTAAAATAACTGGCATAGCTGATGTTCCCATCAATATTTATTCATGGTAAGGGGACAACTTCATCACATGTGTGGATGGCCAAAATACCTACAAGGGGCCTCTTATAAGGGCAGAAATGGGTGGGAATGCCTTCCATAGTCCACAGGGGAAGCTGGAAAGTGTAGTCCTTCAGCAGAAAACTATCATTACTCACTCTGAGGGGATATGAAAAATACATGGGGCAGGGGTGTTACAGCTCTCTTTTGCTGAGGAGAATCTTTGGGAGTATTTCTGGGTCGGCTGAAGAAGGGTCCTAAGTGCAGGGGGAAAATCTAAATATGATTGGCTGCAATGAATCAGGCAATTACCATCCTATATTGATAAAGAGACCTGGAAATGAATTATTAGAGGATTGTAAGCAGCTGATTTGGTTATAGAGTAGAATTGAGAGATTTCTAGGAAGGTAGGGGGATGAGGAAGAGAAGAAGAGGGAGAAAGCAGGCATAGAGTTGATTCAAGAAAGAAGTGACTGGTCCCATTGCCAGGACTGTTGCAACAAAATGAGCTAGCCAAAGCAACAGGGAGTTACAAAGCATCAAATGGAGGGGACAAGGGGAAACGGAGAACTAATGTAAAACTGTATCTGGCCTGTGGTGAAAGGGATGCATGTGCATTCCAGCCAGTTTCTCCACAGCATGGGAAAGGTCTTTTTGGAGATGTATCAGCAACAAATGGAACTGTTGTAGGGTGAGATCCATTGGGAGAGCTTATGTGGGACCCTTTTTTGGTTATGGGGGGGTCAGTAAGTAAAACATTTAAAATACAGGGTAAAAAATGAGAATAATAAGGAGGAAAGAGTGATCAAGGGGAGGAGTCAGAGTGGAAGAGACCCAGAAAAATAAACCTACCAGGAAGTATGTCATTGAATTTTTTTCTGGATCCTTTATCTAGGCCCCATTTCACACAACCTGTTAGGATGTGTTGTGTGCAGCATCATTCATAGAGGGCACAAACCCCATCCTTAGCAGCAATCAGATCTAGTCCTTTTTAATTGTGGAGTACTGCAGGAGTCAAGGTCCAGAAGGATGTTATTCAACCGGAGCTGAGGAGATAGAGAGGTTAGTTTATGCAAAGAAGGCTTCAGCCAAGCTGTTTTAGTTCTGTCCCCAAAACAATGTCCAGAGCATCAAGAAGAAGGATAGATTGGATGGCCCATGGCCCATGAGTCCCCTTTTAGAGGTTACCTGAACTGTGCTTAGGGGTTTGGGAGCATAGTTCTCTCAGTAACTGCTTTGAGTTGACATCTGGTTGATGAGTCTGGTTGGAGTGCCTCAGAAGAGGGACCATCTTCGGGGCCACGATAAAACTTAATAGTTGGCAAAGATCCAGAACATAAACCAAGAGGTAAAAACTGTACAACTTTGTGGGGAACATTAAGAGATAGTCACGTAAGGAAAACATCAGAATTAACATGAGTTACATGCAATTGTGCAACTGGCTGGACCATGTACCAGAGCCCTATCACAGGATAAGGTGACTGTAGTTAGTTGTTTGTTTATGTCAGACTCCTGCATAAGGAACAAGCACCTGGAAGCTGTGTAAAAGATGTCAGCCAAAATTGACATCTGAGGAACGAATCTGACGGCAAAGTGTTTTCTCATATGGCAAACTCTTTAGATTTGTCTTAAACATTAACACTATTATATCAGCTATTGTACAATGAACAAATAAAAGAGTATCTTAAGTAAAACAAAACTTTTGGCTAGAAACAATTTGATAAGTCAATATTATTTGAAAACATGACTTACTTAATACAGACTTTGTCAACATCAAATTGTCATACCTATGTTCCCAGAAGAGAAAACTTTCATTCTAAATTGCATTCCCTGAAAAGAAATTATTTCATTTCTAATTTAAAAAGTGTGCTCCCAGAGACAGTGTCTACCTTGTCAAGAGTAAATGAATTCACTTTACAAAGTTATTTTTCTACTTAAATCTATTAACAAAACCTTTTTAAAATCTCTACAATTTCATTCCATACACTCAACCAACAGACAGAAGATGAAAGCAGTCAGTTATGTCAAATCTGTGACAAATAATTTACATGTAGCATAGACTGAATTAACAAAGAAGGCCAAAGCTAAGTCTTTGCTTTGTCTGCTGATGGACAAATCTCTAGGTGGCCACATACTGGCAGCATGTTTCTTAATATCATTCTACTTAAAAATAGATAGGTTGCTTAGAGGCATAATTTGTAAAGCCAGAAAACCAAACTAAATTATGCTGGATTTTGAAATGTTTAAGAGAATATCCACAAACATCACTGCTAAAGCCATATACTCTTTGTAGGCTTTAAGGTATGAGTGCAGGCGCTGCTCCTGAATCTCTCTATCCAGGTAGAGAATAGATTATATTAAAGATACCTCTTGGATATTCTGAATAACTTTCTAAAGCTGTTTGTTTGGTGGCCGAGTATGTAGTATTCTCTAATGAGGAACTTGGGTTGTTAGGGTATAGACCCTGAAATTTAGCTTTAACTAAGAGGAAGAACTGAAAGTCAGAGCAGAAGGTATGGCCAACTTACCTAGCGTGCAGTTCCCATACCAGTCTGGTGAGAGGTTTAGGTCCAGGGTTCCCCTGTTTACAGAATCCTCATTTATCAGTTCAGAAGACATTAGGCAGGCAATTGCTGTCTGCCTCTCTGTTGTTTGAGACATTTAGGATGTGGGTGTAGATTCAGAGGTCCTCGATTGGGCAGGGGAACCCATGACCCTGTCACATGAGACATGAGGGAAAATTCATCTTTCGATATTAGGAGCTGGGGTTTTTGTTCTGTTTTGTTTTTCTCTTTTGGCTACATGGCCAGAGTGGGTCAGGCTTTCACAGTTAGATCTGGTCAGACCTATGCAGCTGGAGGCAAAAGCAGCAAACATCTGGCAGGTCTTATTTCCCATGTGTCCTTGTCCTGTAATGAGACTAACACACAAAGTACTCCAGGAGGATGGTGAGGAACTTGGGCCCCATCCACAGAAGTTTTCTGCCGTGTAAGTGTATTGTAAATTTAACCTGTTTTACCCAAGAATTCACTCTTTTATAGCCAGTTTTAAAATACACATGATTTTGAATATTAGTTTATATTATTCAGAATGTATATAGTAGGAGATATGAATTGATCTCTCCCTCTAAGCTTATCTCTGTAAATAAATTACATTTATACATGTATGACTGACCATTAACTTGTGTATCTTAATTATCTTTAACAGTTTACAATAAGTTAGTAACTCCTTTTATAAATTAGGACATTACAATTTCTCCCTGTGTGAGCATTAAAAATTGTAATTCTTGAATTAAAGATCCTTCTGTTGGTAAACTGAGAACCACCCAAATTCTAGAACCAGGTGCTCTCCCAGTCTGCCCTCAGTGACCTAGCACCAGCAGCCATGTCATTACCATCCCCACACATCTCTCCTGTCGCCATGAGCGCACATTCTCCATGCATGCATGTGCTGTATCCCGTTACGAAGCCTGTGCTTTATATCAAGGCCTGTCCCATTGTTTCCTCCATCCTCGATTAGAGGCAGCCTCTATATACCGCAACATAAAGCTCTCTCGTGAGGCAGGTGCATGGTGTGACTGTGTGGCATTTCTTGGCCCTCTAATAGCTGCAAAACCCTGACATTTAGTTACCCTGCTATTTAGTATCAAAATAAACTTTAAATGATAGAAAACAGTCTACAAAGAGACTAGAAACTTCATTTTCCTCATCCTTTTATAATGTATTGTATTTTAAGATAACTCCATTTCAAAACATACCATCTTGGAAGCCTTGTGTTGCCATTTTTATCTACAAAAATGGAAATACAATGATAAGCAGCGGGCTCAGTGAGTTGTTTTATGATTGCTGCCTTAGATTTATAACACAGGGTCACATTCATCAAGACGACTGTGAAGTCACATGGCATGCTCTTTCTTTAAACTTACTAAAGATGGTGGATGAATCACATGGCCAAGATGGTAGCAAGCCACATGGTTGTTATTTACTCCAAAGTGGGCCTAGGTTATTAGCCAAGATGGTAGCAAGCCAATGGTACTCCAAGGTGAACCCATCAGAAACATACCATTTTCCAAAACCAGAGTTCAATTCAAGTTATACAGATGGTACCTTATAACAAACTAAGATATCTATACATCCTTGTAAAATCATTCTCAGTGAACTTATACATCCTAAAATACAGAAAGTTAAAGGTTCAACAAAAACCTCAAAGATAGTGAACAAAACCAGGGAAGAAAGGGGAAGACTTCTGAATGTTAAACACCTTGCTGTAGGTGGAGGCTGCTCGTTCATTTCCCAACTACCCAGACCTGAAAGAATCACACAGAAACTATATTAATTGCAATACTGTTTGGCCAATAGCTTAAGCATATTTCTAGCTAGCTCTTACATCTGAAATTAACCCATTTCTATTATTTTATATTTTACCATGAGGCTCGTGGTTTTACTAGTACCAGCCCGCAGGCACAATACTTTAATTAAGTACAGAAGTATACATATGCTGTGGGACAATGGTCTTGTATTGTTTTAATAAAATGATGATGGCCAGTAGCCAGGCCAATCAGAAGTACAGGTGGGATGAGCAGGGAGGAAGTAGAGGTATGGTGATGAGAATAGGAGAATTCTGGAAAAAGGAAAGGATCAGTTTGTAGTCATCATCCAGACACATAGGAAGCAAGCTAAGAATGTCTCGCTGATAAAAAGGTACCAAGCCATGTGCTAACACAGGCAAGAATTATGGGTTAATATAAGTTTTAAGAGTTAATAAGAAGCCTGAGCTAATAGGCCAACCAGTTTATAATTAATGTAGACCTCTGTGTGTTTTCTTTGGGACTGAACAGCTGCAGAACCAAGCAGGACAGAAACCTCAGGCAACAAATGGCACCAATATGGGCAGCTAAATCCACTTAAAACCTGAGAGAGTTTGGGAAGCAATTCTAGACACAAAAGGACAGAGTTAAGACAGCTTCTTTGTAGCAGCATTTTCTTGGGTGGGTTCTGTTTGCTAGAGGCAAATGTGTCTCATTTAAGAGAGTCTTCCTGACTCAGAGTTAGCTACAAAAACCTTGCAGCCCTTTTAAGAGGCTCTGCTGTAGCATGAGGGCCTGCTTGTTAGGGCTTATGTCCTGCCCGTTTCCCACAGACGTTTAACCCCAAAGAAATCACACAGAGAGGTCTATATTAGATTATAAACTGCTTGGCCCATTAGCTCAGGCTTCTTATTAGCTCTTGTAACTTATGTAGCCCATTATTCTTATCTATGTCAGCCACATGGCTCAGTACCTTTTTCAGAGGGGCATGTCACATCCTGCTTCTTCGGTGGTCTGGGCAGGAGTGGGAGGAATGGGCTTCCTCCTTCCTAGAATTCTCCTGTTCTCATTGCTCCACCTCTACTTCTTTTCTGGTTGACCTGCCTATACTTCCTGCCTGGCCAATCAGCGTTTATTTAAAACATGATTGATAGAATACAGACAATTCTCCCGTACCACTCTGCCACAAAGTACTTATGTGGTGTTTATGAATAGCCAACAGCATGCTTCTTGGTGGTGGCAGGGACCTTGAAACTCCATAGAGTTGTGGCAATAAACATGGTGCCCACCAATATCTCCACCACGAAGCTGGAATCACAGAAAGCTATGGAATGGGGTGAATCCAGCCGTCAAAGCCACAGCTTTAATCCTAGTCATATTGCTTAGCAAATTAAAGACTCATGTGGTAAGAAAAACAGATATACTGTAAAGAGAGTAAAAGATGAAGAAAACCTCTAAGCAGTTTACAGTGTGTTTAAAAATATATGTAAGCTTGGAAGAGGAAAGAAAAAAGATAAAGTCCTTAAAAAAGAGAGAGAGAGTAGCTGGGTGTAGTAGCACACACCTTTAATCCCAGCACTTGGGAAGCAGAGGCAGGCAGATCTCTGTGAGTTCAAGGACAGCCTGGCTTCATCCAGGACAGAGACTTTAGAAGAAGCTTTCAAACTTACTTGGTCTGAGGAAAATGAGCCAACATCTAACTCCAGAGACTGTAGCAGGCTTTTTCTTTTGGGTCATCAACCAAATCATGACACAGAAGTTATTATTAATATTGTTAGTTTTATTAGATTATTATTAGTAGTTTTATTAAATGATGGTGATGATGATTAGTTTTGAACGCTTAGCCTAGATTAGGCTCATGTCTGGCTAACTCTTTTAGTTTAACCTGTTTTTATTTATCTTTTACCTCAGGGCTTTATACCTTTCGTTCTTTCTATATATCTTACTTTCCTGCTGTCTCAATGTCTGGCTGGCAGCTGCTTGGATTCTGCCCAAGGAGTATCCATCCCTCTCTTTCTCCACGTTCTCTTCTTGAACCTAGAATTTTCGTCATATTTCCTCTGCCAGCCAGCCCTGCCTATGCCTCTCCTGTCTAGCTACTGGCTGATCAGCTTTTTATTAGACCAATCAGGTGCCTTAGATAGACAAGGTGAAACAAATGCAACACATCTTTACATAATTAAACAGATGCAGCATAAACAAATTAACATACCTTTACACAGTTAAAGTAATACTCTGCAGCAAAATAAATAGAACACATCTTTTCTCAGTTAAAATAATATTCAACAGCATGAGCCAGCCTTCTCAGAAAGTAGATTAACATAAAACAATTTTTCAGTATTATTCACACCTGAAAGATATTTGATTCTGTAATATTGACCAGTGATTTACACATCCATAACTAATTTGTGTGTGTCTGCAAATGGAGCCGGCAACCTGAAATGTGTTTACCTCTTAGCTGTTAAAGCTACAAACAGGATTTTCCAGGTTAGGAGAGGCAGAACCACAAGCAGGCAAAAAAGCATAAGGCAAAAGAGACACAAGGCAAGATCTGTGTTGTCTCGGGAATAAATACAAGTTTGGAGGCCCAGTAGAAACAGTGGCAGGCATTCTGGCTCTGGTCTAGTTATAAGATTTAAAGTGAGCTGTAAGTTTAATGGGGAAGGGGACCTTGGACCATGCTGCCATTCCTTCTTATGAAGTTGCCTAAATCAGTTTAGGCATTGGAAATTGAAAATTCCAAATTTGGGCCATTATTGGTCATCTGCCCAGTGTATATTTAGACCAGTTTTGCACTGAAAGATGAAGAGTCACCAGGTCCAATTCTCCTAAGTGGAGAGTAAAATTACCTGGTGTGAGTGAGAAGAAAACACAAAACACGCAACAAACCCGCTTAGGAGTTTATGGGGCGGAAGGGGAGGTGTACAGGCCTGGTGAGATTGGTGTGCATAGAGAGAGCTGAAGATGGCATGTCCAGCTTTTAAAGGTTGCCTGGTACATGCACACAGGGGGATGACATGGCTACATTATACACAGATGACAGAGCTCACACATGTGTGCAAGGTCTCACACAGCTGTGTCATACGTAGGTGATGCAACCATGCCACACGAGGGTCACGCCTGAGGGCTTGTCTGCACATGCGTAGCGCTGGAACTCGGAAGCGTCAGCCCTGTTGGTTTGTCTGAAATCATAACAGAGAGCCTTGAAGTTAGCCCCCAAACAAGCTGAAGGAGTGTCTTTTAGTACAGACATTTTGGAACCCATGGCTAGGCCCAGGACCAAGGTACAGACAGGGGTCAATGTCCAGTTGTGTAGAAAGTGCTCTAATTATGGAAATAACCAAATATGCTCAGAGTGCAAAACAGCATCCTCAACCTGTACAGTTTCATGGTTAGGGAGACACCCGGTCAGTGCAGAAATTTCAGAGCTGAACAAGTGGACTCTCAGTCAGTTGAAAAGTAGGCAATAAATAAAGCTCCAAGGATCCCAACACGTACTATCAGTAGTCATTTATATTTTACTCACAAATAAACTGTCTCTTTTCTTTGAAGTAAGAGTTGTGTTTTTGCATGGTCACAACAATTTCTAAACAATACACAGATTTAAAATGTTAATTGGAGTGACTTATAGCTTTAGAATTGACAAGAACTTATTTTATATCATCAGTGCACGTTAATTGAGCAAAGGAGGTTGATTGGCTTCAAAGGCACAAGAAAGCTGAGGTAAGCAAATACAAGGAAAATAAAGCAGATTGGTCCTCTCAAAGCTCCCTTTCCTACAAACCTAAAGCAGAAAGGCATCTCTAGCTTCTTGTCAAAAGATGAACTGCTCAGGGGTATGGTTATTGGGTCTTTCTTTCTTGATTTCTGAGATCAAGTAAACGATATAGTTTTGGCATGTAATTGAAGTGGGACTTCAACCTGAGCAACATTTTGTCTTGGTATTTGGGCCTAGAACTCAGTCCATGCCAATGGCCTCCAGGAACTGTTATTCAACAACACTCAATACGAACTGTATTACAAGATAAAAAAAAAAAAACATTATAACAAAACAAAGTTGAAGATACCCAAGTTCCCCCTAACTCCCACTTTAAATCATCAAATTTGAAAGCTGTTTTCCTTCCTTCAATTCTTTATAACCTGTTGATACATGTTATTTATTTGTTTATTTTTGATTGAACAAATTTTGGTATCTGAGCTGTGTCTCTGATGCTGAGTAGAGGCAGGGCCTTTTAAACTGTCAATGAAATGGTAAGATTACTGACCAGCATGTCCAAGGAATCCTATTCCTTTTCAGATTTGTTTAGTGAGCTGGATGTGGTGGTGCGTATCTAAAAATCCCAGCACTCAGGATGCAGAGGCATGATGATCTCTGAGTTCGAGGCCAGCCGTGGCTACATAGAAAGTTCCAAACCATTCAGCCAGGGCTACATAGTAAGACCCTGTCTCTAATGGAGGAAAACAGCAGCAACGACAACAAAATCCGATTTGTCTAGTGAGCCTTAAGTCTAGATTCCAAGGAAAGCTGAGAAAATGTGGCATTCATTAAGGTATGGAGGGAGGTGTAATTTATCATCATGAGTAGACAAACTCCAACAAGACATTTGAAAATATTAAAGACGTCAAATAAAATTTGAGAATTGGAGAATAATATTTGGTAAACATTGAGGATCTACATTATTTAGTAGAAATGCAATCATCTATAAAGGAGTTACATGGCTGTCTAAAGAATACAGAACTCTAGGTCCTGATTCTCTGAGATCTTTCAATTTGAGAGTTTGGTTGCATAGGAATAGCTGGGTTTTGCATGAATATTCTCTGTGGAGTTTCCCTTTCTCCCGTAACTTGCATCCTATTTAAAAGTCTTTGAACTCAAGGAGTTTCTGCCAGGAAAAGTGAATTCCTTAAATGCAGGCCTGTTCAACCGATGGATAATTTAATCCAGATTCTTACACTAGCTATACAATGGTGGGAAAACATTCAGGAAAATTCTCAATGTTTTAAAAATTATAAAATAGTGTGGCTTTCCCTCTGAGGAGTCAACAGAACATGTGTGTTTTTTCAGGCTTGACTACAGGCGATTGCATGGCTAGCAGACCACACATGGAGAAAACTGCTTATAGAGACATTGGAGGCCCATTAATAGAAAGCCATCTAGCCATCTACCTCTAGCCTGGGTGGAAACCTGACATTCCAAGCAGCAGGAAACAGAGTTAATTCCCTAGGGCTGGTCAATTACCTCAGCAGGGCAGACTAGCCTTAAGCCACGCTAAAGAGACAAGAGAAATGATTGTCCTTTAATGAGATAATGTACTTTTCCTTCCCAGAAAGCCTGCCTCTAGTAGAGTAACTACAGAGCTGTCATGAGCCACTGTTAAACTGGTCTGCCTTTTGGAGTTCTAACTCAGAAAGGTGTGACTTTTTCCTCTTATTCATTTTCTGTCTCTTTCCTTTAGATGTTGCCAAGGGCCCAAGTATGCTTTTTTTTTTTCCTGTCTTTATGAAAGAGCGCAAGATAGACGTTGGCGGATGGGTCATGTCAAGCCCCACAGCCATTGAGAGACAGATGGCAGGTGAGAGACGGACATGCCATGCAGACCTTGCTCACGAGGAGGGATTTTATTGATAGAAAGGGAATGGGAAAAGGGGGAAGGGGGAGGAGTACCAGCCTGGGGACAGGAGGGGAGGGGAGGGGAGGAGAGGAGAGGAGTAGAAGAGAACAGAGGGAGGGATCCAGGGAGATAGACAGACAGAGATATAGAGAGACACTGGCGACACAACAGCCTCCTTGTCTCTTCAGAAGAGCAGGTGGGAAAGAATGAGTGGGAATGGGCGGAGCTTGTCTCTTAAATGGGGGCATAGTGACTTAGCAGCCACAGGACCCTGGGCTGACCAGGGAGCTGCCTGAGTACATCCTGCAAGGTACAGGGGTCAGCATAATGCCTGAATACTAACATTCCCACCTTCTGCTATTATAAGAAGGCGTGGAAGCCTGGTGGTGGTGGCTTGGACGCCTTTAATCCTAGCACTCAGGAGGCAGAGGTGGGTGGATCTGAGTTCAAGGCCAGCATGGTCTAGAAGAGCTAGTTCCAGTATTCCAGGACAGACTCTAAAGCTACAGAGAAACTCTGTGTAATGATCTGTCCTGTCTCTTTAAGAGACAAATCACGCCCACTCCCCACCTTACGCTGAGGCAGTCAGATCTTCCTTCCTGCTTGCAGCCTGGGTCTCTTCTTTTTCCGGCTGTCTCCCTCTTGAAGAAGCAGCTTCTGTCTCCTCTCTCTGTCTCTGTCTCTGTCTCTGTCTCTCTCTCTCTCTCTCTCTCTCTCTCTCTCTCTCTCTCTCTCTCCTTTCCTCTCCTCTCCTCTCCTCTCCTCTTCTCCTTCTTCGCCTTCTCTTCCATACTTCCATAACCCACTAAATAAATATCACACCTCACTCTGCATGTCATGCCTAACCATCTGTCTCTCACCCACCAGTGCGTGTCTCCCTGCCAGGGATCAGCCACCTTAGAAGAGCTGCAGAGTGGTCTCATGGCATGCCCATCTGTCTGTCTATCCTCGTGGCCCACTGCAGCCACTCGGGGATCCGCAGCATTTTACTTTTACACCCTGTCTCGAAAAACCACACACACACACCATAAAAAAAAAGGTAGGGAAATTAAAGGAGATAGTAGGTCGGACAGAGATGCAGTTTCTGAGTTCTCAGGACTGTTTCTAGCTGACAGGGCATTGGAATCGTGGGGGGGGGTGCTGAGAAAACTGGGATGTTGGCCACATCCTGGGGTAGCTGGTTGCCACACCACAGTCCAGGCTCTGTAGAACCGTGTGCCTCTTCAACCTAAACTCTTTATCTGGCACAACCTCTCTCCCTTTTGCCATGTGGCTACCAGCCAAACCTCCATGCTACCTCAAAGCTTCACAGTTTTCTCTCTCCTATTCCCCCTCCTCCGGGCAGCTGCCAAGATTTACAGCTATGTTTACCTAATAGCTAATGAAACTGTCTTCCCTTTGACTTCACTCTTAAATTCTTCTATTAACAAGAAAAAGAACCTGCTCAGAACCCACAGAGTACCGTATGTCTTAAAATTCTCAGTAAAATGTGGCATCCCCAAAGGGGTTCCACACAGTTTCTGGTGCCATCCCATACTGGACTTGTATTGAATGGTAGGCTCTCTCCAAAGGGAGCTCCAGGCAAGGACCCAGGCACACGTTTTGTACATATTACAATTCTGTCCCTTGTACACTCACTCTGAAGTCTCTTCATCGGAGGCCTTGTACAAAACTAGTTCCAGATGCCTCTGCCATGGCCCCATGTAAGGGAGAAAGGAATCGCTTAAATGCTTCTGCCCTCACTCTGCCTCAAGACTTCGTTTAAGAATGCAAACTTCTCTCCCTTTCTCTCTCTTGTCTCTCTCAAATCAGACCATACTCCCCTGCATTCTGTCCCTTAATACAAAGAAATGACAGGGCCCTGGTGTGGCTGTCACAGCACTCCAAGTTTAGGTAGCCCACCTCCTCACTCTGCTCTCTAGTGTTGATCCCACCGGTTGAGAATAAGACCACTACCACAGTTTACAGTCGAATTCCAAGCAAGCTTTAATTAAATATTAGCCAGATCAGTGGACTCTGGCCAGGTCATTCTCTGGGTTTCCAGAAAATGGCCCCAAATTATTAGTTTTGAAGAACTTAAGAAGGCCAAACCCACAAATCACATTTCCCATCTGGTCCAGTCAGGGGCAAGTATACATCCTGACATTTCCTGCCTGTGAACCTCACGCCCATACGTGGTCAAGCATGTATAGATGGGTCAGACAAACCTGTGTAAACATGTGGCTTGTTATCTCCCATAAACAACAGCCTCCAGCATTTCAGAACTACCTAATTTTGGGCAAGGGACTGGCAGATCAGAGGCATTTTTATTTCATGGATCTCTATGGCATCATAATTAAAACTTAAAATGTCATTACAGCTCTCACACTAGGATCAAGGCAGCTTTAAATTAAGATTCTAACTAGTGCCTGCTTCCGTGACTCCAGTAGGTAGGACAGGACGCAGGTAGAAACTTTGTTCACTCTTCATTCCCTCAATAGCATCTGAGTCAGAAACTCTTTTTGTTTTCCAGGAGGTTTGAAGGGAAGGCCCTATCCCTTTCACTTTTCATCGTCCCATTTAAAAGAAGGAGGAGGAGGAGGAGGAGGAGAAAGAGGAAGAGGAGGAAGAGGAAGAAGAGGAAGAAGGAAGAAGAAGAAGAAGAAGAAGAAGAAGAAGAAGAAGAAGAAGAAGAAGAAGAAGAAGAAGAAGAAGAAGAATTAAACAGGAAGGAAAGGATATGACTGCTCCTAGGTATGGTGGAGGAGATTATTGTAGATAAAAGGGAGAGCATAGCCAGAGGCAAACAAATCTGGGTGAGTCCAGAGTGGTACTGACCAGACTGAACTGAGCCATGTGGGGAGAGGGGAAGGAAAGGGAAGACAGGAGAACCAGAGGCAACAGCCAAAAACTACGAAAGGGTTGGGTAACCAAAATGTCTGGATTATCTAGAGAAGAGCCTCTGGCGGAAGGGCAGCCCAGCCCCTGGGCAGGAGAGTTCAGACTAGAGGGCAGCATGTGCCAGCCATACCCTGTTACATGTAGAGACTGAGCAATGCTGGGAGAACCTGGAGGCCAGGTCGGTTTTGATATGTCAAATAAACACCCCAGTCTTTTGTTCTGGGTTTGAAACTTAACCCCATTATGGCAGGTGATGGCCATGATGACAAAACTCTCCTGATGTTCTGGGAACTGAAGAGGCTGTTTGGGACCCCCACCATGCTACATCTTGCCCTATGAAGCTCCTCTTCAGACCAGAAGTCCTGCTCTCCCCCTTCCTACCTCCTAATAAAGTTCATCTAAATGATACTTGTTATGTCAGCGACTTTCCTTGAGCCTATATAAGTTACCATTCTTGGGGCTTTCTCATTCCTTCCTCCACACCCTTTCACTAACACCAAGGTCCATAAAACACCAGAACTTTTTTGCTTAGTGCTCCCTCAGCAGGGAGCCAATCCTGCCCCGCATCTGTGATGTCCACAGGACCCTGGGTTTAAATAAAAATAGCCCCCATAGACCCATAGGGAGTGTTACTATTCGGAGTAGGTGTGGCTTTGTTGGAGAAGGTGTGTCACTATGGGGTGGGCTTTGAAGTCTGGAAGTTCAAACCTGGCTAGTGTGTCACTGTCTCTTCCTGTTACCTGCAAATCCAGATGTCGAACTCTCAGCTACCTCTCCAGCTCCATGTGTGTCTGCACGCCACCAGCTTCTCACTATGGTAATGAACTAAACCTCTGAACTGTAAGCCTTTTTGTTTCCCTTTATAACTATTGTTGTGGTCATAGAGTCTCTTCACAGCAATAAAACACCAACTAAGACACTGGGCTTATATATTCTTCACTTTTATGTTACTGTAATTAAATATCTGATATAAACCAGTGCTCCTTAAACTTTTTCTATCCCCAACCCTTTTAGTCTTAATTAGTCCAAGAAAGTTTGCATGTTCTCAAATTTTATATATATATCTCACATGTGCATGTACACGCACACACATACGAAATGTTTACTGATAATGCGACCATTCTTAATTTTAACATTTATTAAAGACAAAATCCAATTTGCATGCTAATGAGATGGAAGTGCTTGTTGATTTTACACAAAGCATTAAATCTTTTCTTCTATTTGATAATGTAGGAAGTAGAGCATCTCTGCTCGGTTTTATAATTGTTAACACTGGGAATGACACTGATATAAATACATAGAACAAAACAGAGAAAAGTATGTTCAGAATCATTTCATACATTTTCGCAAACTGTTCCCTAATCCCAAGCCAAAATTAATTTGAGATTTTTTTTAAAGGAACTCAAATGAGCAGTTAAAGTAACAAATTTTAAAAATCAAAATCTAACATAATAGACTTCAAACTTGGGCTAACTTGATAGTTACAGGCTAAGAAACAATGTAGAAAATATCAACAATCTTTGTTTTCTGAATTAAATGACTGTGTTTCTGTAACTTAGTATATATACATCAGATCGCTGTGGTCCTGACAGACACAGATCTGAGTCTTGCTGTTTCAGACAGTGGTTGCTGGTGTTCCGTGGCATCATGATGTTTGTGTAGCACAAAATATATGCTTGTGCGTTTGGAGCAGAGGTTATAGTGAAGTCACATGACACAACATGAACTACCAGAAGCATCTAAGATTCCTAATGCATTTGGTTGTTATAATATTAAATTTTGTGCATTCTGTATTTACAGACCTTTTATTGTTCCTAAGACCTTTTATTGTTCCTTGACATTAAGTTGTGCGACTCTATGGGGGGGGGGGGTTACGACCCATAGTTTGAGAAGCTAGGGCATGCCGATTTATATGAGGGATGACTTATTTCAGCTTGTGATTCTGGGGTGCTCAGTCCAAGTTTTCTTGGCCCTATGCTCCTATATGGAACATAGAGTGGCAGCAGTATGTGATGGGTGGTGGAGGACAGGAGGCAGAGTGCAAGACAAGAAGACTCCAGGGAAAAGGTAGCCCGAATGCCACCCACAGCAACCTACTACCTAGAGCTAGTTTTTAGAACATTCTGAAATTATTCCACCAGCTGGAGACCAAGGATTTAATTAACGATCTACTGAAGAAGATCTCACATTCAAATCCTACCAGGCCACGTGTTTCTTAGGCTGGAAATGACACAGGGAGTTGGGTCTCCTCTAGTTTTAGCCTTTGCCCATCCCATTTTTTTCCATCTTCTTGACTGTAGACATAGTTTTATTTTTATTTTTTGTTTGATGCTTGAATCCAGTAGTTTGGTGATGTATTTGTTTTTGTTTTGTTTTTACTTTTTGGGGACCCGCCATCCAGCTCCCGAATAAATACTCAGAGACTTATTCTTACTTATGAATGCCTGGCCTTAGCTTGGCTGGTTTCTAGCCAGCTTTTTTTAAGTTATCCCATCTATCTTTGCCCTTGGACTTTTATCTTTCTCTATCCTATATACTTTCATATAGTTTCTTTACTTCTTATTCCATAACTTACTAGGTGACTAGACCCTGGTGTCCTCTCTCCCTCCTCCTTCTTCTCTTTTTCTCCTTTATTTATAGTCTCTGACTGCCAGCCCTGCCCCCCGATCCCTCTCCTGTCTAACTATTGGCCATGTAACCCTTTATTAGACTAATCAGGTGTTTGAGACCTGCAAAGTAACACAGCTTTACAGAGTTAAAAAAAATGCAACATAAAAGAATACAACACATCTTTTCATCATAAACAAATATTCCAAGGCATAAACAAATGTAACACATCTTAAACTAATATTACACAACACAGCGGTACTTAGTAGTTTGACTTTCCAAGCTCTGCTCAGTTTCCTGACACATTACTGACATATTCCAGTTGCTATACCTCAAACAATATAAGTAAATCAAACTTGAAATTCCCTATGCCAGTTTGTTGGGAATGAAATAACAAAGAAGCCAGAATTGACTATAATCAAGAGAGTATTATCAGCAAGTATCTTGCTGTAATCTATGGAGCAGAGACTCTATGTGACTTCATAGGACAGCACAATGCATAAAATGTATTTGTATTTAAATGTAAAAATATAGAATATACTTTTCATTGTCAGTTTTATCCACCAGCCACTCATTAATATGACTCCATAAGAAAGTTGTTGGTTTCAAGTAACAGCACACTCAGCACAGTGACTAAAGTAATAAAGAGAATGTGGTTCATTTAAATGACAGACCATAAAGTAGACGAGACTCTAGGCATGAATAAAATATAATCCATCAGCATGTCAGTCCTGCTGTGATCCTTCAAGCTGTCTTGTTTTTTGTTCCCTTCTCCTCTATAGGTAAACTTTATTAACACACAAATCTACTTCATACTAGTAGTCCAGTGCATGGGATACAAAAGATGGCGGCTTTCCCAGCCTTTCAATCTGTTTGATTATTCTAGATTTGGGCATATGAAAATTCCTGAACCAATCCCTTTGGTCAAAGAGTATATTGTTCCAATTACCTTGCTTTAAGTTATACTTGTTGGTTTTTGTTTGCTTCCTAGAGCTAGTGAGTAGAGTTATTATTGTCCCAGAAAATGTGTCAAAGGCAGAGGCAAAGTCAGAGGCAATTGAGAAGTGAATGAAGATTGTGGAAGAATCCTAAATTAAGTAAATGGGGCACAGGAGGGCAGCAAAGAACCAACCGTGCCTTTTATTTGTCCAAGAAATCAGTAAATGTTTTTGTGGTGAAAAGAATAGAGCTCTCGGTGGTTGTCTTTCCACAAAAGCATCAGTTTGAAGGACTATACACACATGAGCATACTTGAAAAATAGCAAGAAGAAAATGGAGTGAAGAGTTAGCAAGGATGGTTTCTTATTACCCTTACCACCATAGAGCCAATCAGAAAAAAAAATAGAGCAAGAATGGAATTGTCAAATGGTGGGAATGAATGTAGTAGATGTGCATATGATCAAAGTTAAGTTATTAGAGTAAAATAACCTGTAAAATGTTATTTGAAAAACTCATGGGGACCAAATATTAATAGTGGATACATAAGAAATAAGAAACATGTATATCTTGTAGGACCTAGCCATGACAAGCTAAATAGAGGCCTGAGTCTCAGCAGTTTACCCTAAGGCTGCTTCCAGAAAGACCACAAACTGAGACTACCCAGGCACCACCACTCAGAAACAGACCATCCAAAGGAAAGTCCTAATGTTCCAACCATTGTAGATAGGATCACCTGCCAGCACAAACTCATTGCTTTTTACCAGGACACCCCTAGGCAAATGTAAGCCAATCAAGATTGAACCCATCACTCTGCACCCTGCTAATGTAACTTTTCTGATTTTTGCCCTAAAATAGTGTCCTCTAGAAGAGCAGGGTACCTCCTCTCATTGTTACACTGCCGAGTTCCCAGAGGCCTTGCTTTTGCATTTCAGTGAGTCAGTCTCCCTGGTGACCTTTTGGGGTTCCCACAAACTGGACATAACAGTCTCTCTTAAGGTTCCCCTTGTTACCTAGCTTCCGTGGAATCATGGACTGTAGGCTGGTCATCCTTTGCTTTATATCTAATATCTGCTTATGAGTGACTACATACTGTGTTTGTCTTTCTGGGTCTGGGTTACCTCACTCAAGATGATTTTTTTCCCTAGCTCCATCCATTTGCATGCAAGATGTCATTGCTTTTTACCACTGATTAAATGTACCACATTTTCTTTATCCATTCTTCACTTGAGGGGCATTAGGTTGTTTCCAGGTTCTGGCTATTATGAATAATGCTGCTATGAAAACAGTTGAGCAAATGTCCTTGTGGTATGAGTGTGCATCCTTTGGGTATATGCCCAGGAGTGATATTACTGGGTCTTGAGGTAGATTAATTTCCAATTTTCTGAGAAACCACCATACTGATTTCCCAAATGGCTGTACAAGAGGGAGTATTCCTCTTACTCTGCAGAACCCTAAGTGAGACATACATGGATTCCCCTGGGAAGGGGAAATAGACAAGAACTCCTGAGAAAAATGGGAGAGTGTGTGGGAGAGGGGGAAAAAGATCTAGAAGTCATTGTGTTATATAACGAAGAATGAGTCAATTCAGTAAGAATATATATGCACTCAACAATGAAGAACATAAATATTCCAATCAAATATTAATTTATATGATAAGAAAGAGCACAATATAGTTATAGCAGAGAATATCAACACGTCACTTTCAGCAATGGACAGATCATTTGGATAGAAAATTAACAAAAGTCTTTTAGCCTTAAACTAAACTCTAGACTCAGTGGCTCCCAACATATAACTAACAGGAAAGAATACAGATTCTTATCACTTCCATAGGATATTCTTCAAACTGAATAATCAAAGCCTGCTAAGTATATTCCTTCACCACAATGAGGTATACACCATTAAGTAGAGATCCTTTAGACAATCCACAAATACATGGAAATTAGCCAACACACCACAAAAATAACAGGAACCTGGTGGGTAAAGAAATTAAAGAGGAAATTTAAAATATGCTACATACAAATGAAATAGAACCACAACACATCAAAGCTTTGAGACACAGTTCTTTTACATGCATTGATGTTTTGCCTGCACGTGTATCTGTGTAAGGGTGCCAGATCCTCTGGAACTAGAGTTACAGATGGTAGTGAGCTGCTGTGTGTGCTGGGAATTGAACCTGTGCTACCACCTGAGGACTTTGGATCCATGCTGCTGCGAGGGCCATGTCTGGGTCCAGGGTCCTACTGCAGCCAACATCTGCACTGATGTCCATGGCCCGTGTTACCACCGAAGGCCATGCAGGTGTCCATGATCTGTGCTGTAGACTGAAGCCATGTTGATACCCATGAGCCGTGCTGCCTCCAGGGCCATATTGATGTGAGTGGTGATGTCTGTGGTCCTGACTGCCTCCTAGGGGTTTGTGCTGTCACCAGAAAACACGTGGAAGTCCCTGAACTAAGCTTCCATTGACTGTAAAGATCAAGGAAGCTATTTTTGCAGTGGTATTCATAATTGCAGGCACAGTTGGGGGGAAGCATGGCAGGCTTCTGTGACAATCCTTATAACCATTCCAACCCCACCCCACCAAATGAAGGGTAACAACTTAAATAGAAAGTCATGGAAGAAAACCTTTAAAAAGCATGTTAAGGATGCTGAGCTCTCCACAATTGATGGATTCTTGTGGGGATTCAGGAGGAGAAGGACTCAGTTCTACTTGAGGGGCAGACCACTGAGAATTTGGCCACACTCCTGTGAGTGTATGGATAACAAAAATGTGCTTGTTTGTTTGTTTTTAATTTTATTTTTTTTTTGAGTGAGCAAAGGTTACAAGGAAGGAGGAGGCAAACATAGGAAAGGATTGAGAAATGAGGGTGATTGGGATGCATGATGTGAAATTCCCAAAGAATCAATAAAAATATCCAAAAAAGGAAAGAAAAGAGAAAACAGTTGTTGTGAAGGGGAAGTTTATTTATACAAATAAATTCCTACATGAAGAAGACAAAAACCTCCATTAAACAACATAGTTATAGCTTAAGTAACAAGGAAAAGAAGAAAATAAACAAAAGTCAGTAAAAGGAAGAAAATAAAATTATCAGGGAGAACTAATAGTAGAGATTCAAAAATTAAAAAAATCAATTAAGAATAAGTATTGGATTTTAGAATAATTCACAAAGTTAATACAAATTTAGATGGCTTAAGACAAAAAATAGGAGAAAAATAGAAATACAGAGAGAGACAAAGAGAAAATTTAAATAAAATCAGGAATGATTAAAGTACACACTAAAACGATGTAACGGAAATATCAGGTCATAAGAGATTATCAGCAATTATACATCAGCAAGCTGGATATCTTAAAAAATAGAGGAAATGCCTAAGCACAGAAAATTTACCAATACTGACTTATGAAAAAAATAGAAAATCCAAGGAGGTTTAGAAAGATGAGTCTTCTATAGTGCAAATAGAAGAATCAAGAAACTCAAAAGTCAAAACACAGAATGAAAGGAAAATTTTGTAAACTGTAGATCAGTTTGCAAGTTTTGTCTAAATATCTAATCATGTATCTAAATCATATAATTCTAAAACATATAAAAACCCAAGCTCAGGAGTAAGAGAAAGAAGCCAGCCACCTAATTAAGAAAATTGTGTAGCACCTGCACAGGCTTGTCTCAGAAGATGAACAACAACAGCCAGCAAGCACACGAAAAGATGTATAGCATGGCACCTCCAACCTGTTAAAATGGCTATTATGAAAAAGTCAAAAGATAGTGCTATTAGAATATGGAGATAATTTTTGCACTCTTGATGGAAATATAAATTAGTAAAGCCATTATAAAAGTAGCGTGGACATTAAACAGTTTGAAGGGGAACCACTATAGGATCCAGCAATCCCACCACTAGGTATCTGTCCTATGGGGGAAGTGAAAGCAAGATGGCCAAGAGAATTCTGCACTACTGTGTTTAATGTAGCATTGTTCACAACGCCCAAGGTAGAGAATCAGCCATGTGTGGGTAAAGCAAATGTGCATACCTCCTCAGGAGATCCTGCCATTTGCTATGACGTGGACAGTGCTGGTGGACACTGTGTTGGGTAGAAAGGAGCAAGCACACACATAAACATCTATCACATGATCCTACCCATAGACAGAATGACAGCTACTAGAAACTGGCATGGTAAAGGTAGGAGAGTTCAGAGAGATAGAAAAGGGATAAAAATACAGGCAGGTGAAATCCAAAGATCAATTATAAACTAAGGTGATTATAGTTAATAACAATATTCTTGAGGAATTTTGAGGGGGAGCTTGAAATGTATTCACCATACCACGTAAGAAGCTTTATACAGTATAACAGAGGCTAATTAGCCAGCTGTGGTCATTTTATAATACATATACTTCAAAATACCATGTTGCACACAATAAATATAAATTTACTTGAAAGTAGAATAATAAAGGAAATTTATATGTGAGCTACAAATCTTCCCATTGTTCTGACTGTCTTAATTACAAGTCCATTTTTTTTAATGACTATTACTTCATGGTTGGTGCATGTGTGATAGAATTAAGGAAAATTTCTCTACCATCAACAATTTGTTCAAGCATGTCATCACTGTAACTATTTTCTACCATAAAAAGCTTTTGCAATGTAAAGTGTTACTAATAAATTAGCCGAGACTAGATCCCAGCGCCTTCAAAAATATTACATAATTACCATTCCTAAAAATAAGATGGTGACAGTGAGGTAAGGTTAGCTCCTTTGCAGACTTGAAAACAAAACAAACAAAGTAGCAAGTATCAGGGTCCAAAATAAAATATCCCAAAACAGGACTGCAGGGGACCAGAATAGCAAATCCTGAAATACGACTGTAGGACCAGAATCTGAATTCCATATCTTCCTTTTGCATGAGTGTTATTTTGAGCTGATTATTTTAAGAAGCTGCACACTAAGGAGAAGCTTTGAGAAGAGAATGTATCTGTCCTTCAGAAGGGAAATAATCTGCAGTTGTAAAGGAAGTCACCAGCTGTTAAAGTGTCTTTCTGAGGCCTGAGATAAGAGATTGACTCTAAATCACCAGATTCCCCTTTTTAACAAAATGATTTATTTTACTCTTTGTGTGTGTGTGTGTGTGTGTGTGTGTGTGAGAGAGAGAGAGAGAGAGAGAGAGAGAGAGAGAGAGAGAGAGAGAGAGAGAGAGAGATGGGAGAGGTGACAGTCAGAGACCAACCTGCAGGTGTTTGATCCCTCCCTCCACCATGAGTTCCAGAGGTCAAACTCAAGTCACCACATTTGGGGTGCAAGCACTTTCCCCCACTGAGCTAGCTTCTTAGTACAGAAAGTACTGAGTTGAATTTGCAGAACAAAACTTATTCTTGTGAACATACTGCTTCTTATTTTTCCAAACTCAGTATTTCACATGTCTTTTTTTCTATTAATTAAAGTGATACTTTTTAAAATTAAACTTTATTATTAAAAAGTTGAAATAAAAAATTACACATGGAAGTTAGTGAGACTCCAAGACTATACAACTCAATCAATTTCTGTACAGTTAGAGCAGCCATTGAGAATAGAAGCTGGAGAGCTTCACATTGGATTTTATACATTCCGATTATATTGATTTTTTTTACTAACGAGTGCAATCACATATACTTGTTGGTGTTATTGTGGTGATTAGATATAATATTTATAAACCTTTCAAGAGTTTTTGTCACTATCATTATTACTCAGAGTACTAGAGAACAGAAAATCCTAAGAAGCATCCTATGGTTTTGACATCAAAAAGTGAGTTGGCTTCCTATCTGTAGACACAATATGACCAGCTTCCTTATGCTCCTCCCAGCAGGATTTCCCTACCATAATAGATTGTACCTCCAAACTATGAGCCAAAGTAAACTTTTCTTACCTTAAATTACTTTTGTTGGGTGTTTTACTGCACCAATGAGAAAATGACTATTGTAGTCACTCTGTGTATTTTCCTTCCTATAAAAGCCTTTTAACTGAGTTTCTCCAGAAGTTTTTGTTCAATAGTCTTCCATCTTCCCATATACTAAACTTTTAATACATACAAATTGCTACTAACTCTAGTTACTGAATATTGGCCTCCAAGCATTGAGGGGTCCCAGCCTTCACCTGGGAACATGATGAGGTCATGAATTGAATCAAGTGAGAAAGTTCTTGGACCTGAACATGAGTCCATTCCCGTCTCTGTAGGATTTCAAGTCAAGACTCTCCAAGAACAGTTAAAACATTGTCAGGTACCATAGGGGTACCATAGAGAGAGCATCTGAGTTTTATAGTATATAGTTGGCCAGATATGGTCATGCATGACTGTAATTCCAGCATATATATGCACATATCTATATAGATAAAGATCGTATCACCTATATATGCCACATATACACAAATATCATATCAAAATCATTTTTGATGATGAAATTAATGAGTGAATTGTTCAGAAGAAGAAGAAGAAAAGGAAAAGAAGAAAAAGATGCTGCATCCACTGCTGCTGCTGCTGGGAAATGCATTCTAGGAACTAACACTAAATGGCAATAATCCTTATCCTAAACAAAACTAGGCAAACACGCAAGGAAAAAAAAAGAGGAGTTATCTTATCTTTGAAGAAAGAATTGTCTTGGAAATATTTTAAGAGTTCTTTGTAATTTCAAGTTTTCCACCATGAATTAGTATACGCCTGCTTTTGCTTTTGGGTGATGAAGATTTAGGGCAATACTGACTAGAAGAAGCCAGGAGACACTTTAAAACTTCCTACTTCTAAATGGAAGTTGTGTATAAACTCAGTTGCCAAAGTATAAGTCCACTGAGTCAGACAGACAACACATCAGGCAAAGCATATTTAACTCACAGACATGCGTCAGCAACAAGAATAAGCAGGTGCTTAAGATCCCCAGCAAACCCAATCAGTAGTCCAAGGCCAAGGCAAGATGCCCTGGATAGATGGAGACTTTTCTGTGCATTTTTGCTTGACACCATGGCTGAAAGCACTTTGTCTTGGTTGTTGTATCCTAGACATCACTGGGATCACTGAGTAGCCTTCACTGAAAAGAATGCAAAAATACCATGTACTGTTACAGACATTCCCCTTTTGTCAGGATATCGCATTCCTGATTTATTCTGCCCAAGAACTGCGAGCAAATGTGAGATGTGCTAGATCAGCCAAGGTAACCAAGGTAGCCAAACTTTCCTCCTGCAAGCTACTGCTCCAGAGTCCCATTCTGCTTTCTGCATTCTCCACATGCTTGAGTCTATGAGGCATTGGACCTATCTACTTAAGGTAAAGAATTGTCTTTGGTGGGGACAAAATCTCAAGTGTTGCCTTGGTCCTTTCTGGCTGCTATAAACATCATCTTTGGGGTAGTTTATAAATGACCAAAGCCTAGAAACTTGAGGATCAAACAGTCAGGTGTTTTCAGATTGGGTGCCTGGTGGGGACTCACTTTCTCAGAGATGGCACACCATCTTGCTATCTCTTTACGTGGTAGAAGGTATAAATAAACTCCTGTACATACTTTGTTGGGTTTTGTTTTGTTTAGAGATAGTGTCAACCTGAGATTACATGCTGCTGAGTCCCTAACCAATACCTTGATGCCACTCTGTTTGTTATTTTGATGCCAGTGATCAAATTCAGCCTCACACACGCTAGTTAAGCAATCTACCACGGAGCTACTGCCTCACTGCCTTAATATAGCTTTGTAAAGAGGGTGGAGAAAAGGACCCAGAAAAGATATACTCAATTCCTAATGCAGAGAAACTATATGATAACAATGTGTTATTTTAAGTGATTGCATTTTGAGGCTACTTATTACACACAAATAAATGCCTAACACATTATTTAAAGTCTAACCTTAAAAATCAGCCAAATTCACTGCTCTCAAAGGCAGATTAACCCACTCTGCCACCAACAATCATGCAATACTTTTCAGTTTCACTGCAGTAAAAGCCAAGATACTTAAACACCAATGTGGTCCTATATGATCACCCTTTGTTTTTGCTCTCAGACTTGATCTTTTGTGAGTCCCCAGTATCTTTGCTTCAAAACAGCCTTTTGATAATTCTGGAACACAAGCACATACCCCCCATCATTCAGGGTCTCTGCATTCCACTGAGGCTTTCTCCAGACACTCACATTGTGGTAGTCTAAATGAGATGCCCCCAAAAGTCTTGGGCATTTGAATATGTGGTCCCAACTCAAGTTGGTGGCACTATTTGGATAGGCTTAGAAAGTGTGGCCTTACTGAAGGAAGTATGGCACTGGAGATTAGCTTTGAGATGTAAATGATTTGCACCATTTCTGGTTCTCTCTCTTTTCTTCCTTCCTGTGACTGTACATATCGGCCTTCAGGAAGGCCCTGTGACTGTATGTAGGAGCCTTCAGGAAGGCCACAGTGCCTTTTTCCACTATCGTTGATTCTTTTCCCTCTGGAACCACATACCCAAAAAAGTTTCTTCTCTATGTTGCCTTGGTCACGATGTTTTATTACAGCAACAGAAAAGTAACTAAGACACATGTGGTTTGCTCTTCCCTCTTTAGCCTTTGCTCGTAGGTCTCCTTGTCAGCCAGGCCTTCGCTGGCCACCATATAGAAAGCAGCAATTATTTGTCCATTGTAATATCTAGCTTCCCTTCTACTTTGTTTCTTTCCCCACTTACCACATCTTACCAATGCCTTCACTTGTATGTTTCTATCTGTCCTTCCATTCTCTACCAAAATGAATACTCCAGGAAAGAAAGGAATTCTGGATATGCTGATGTTATTCCCAGCATCAGAACAAAAGTCAACATATAATAAACACACAGTAAATATATGCCAAATATATGAATGTGTTTGTTGTCCTTTAGCAGTAGAACCAGTACATGTGACAGCTGTAAACATTTCTTGGGGGAAATGAGGATGGGGCAGGGTTTTACTCAGAAATTATGCAGAATATAACACACAAACAACCGCAGGAACATGAATTACCATTAGCAGCCCACCATTGGTTAGGAGACAGAGCAAAATTATAATTCAGTGCTATTATAAACTAGTAATTTTTCACATAAAGAAAAAAATATCTTCCATAATCACAGGCTGTACCCCTAACCTTGGCTAATCATCTTGCAAATGCATGTGATTAGTCACAGTGGGTAATGGGCAAAGGAGTGCCAGGAGCTGGGGCGGCACAATCCATCACCCACACAGGGGAAATAACTCAGATTTCGTGCCCTACTAATGGTGGGTCAGTAGCATCAATTCTGTTCTTGAAGGGCAATCCAAACTGAATCCCCTAAAGTGCACCAAAATTTGGATAACGCCTCTCTGCTAAAAGTAGCGTTACTAGCAAAACAGCATATTTAGCATTAATACAATTTGTAGTAGTTGGGAAAGCAACAGAATTAAAAGCATAAAAACAAATGGTGCACGACAATCCTGGTATTTTAAAAGAAGTCCTGACTATATAGCTATATCTGATTAAGGGGATAGTGTTTTATCAAAATGTTATTAAACCTTACTCATTGTTTTATGGAACCTAATAATTTGTTTGAAATTGTCCTACAGTGTGGGTACCATAAATTGAAACTAGGTAGAAAGGTTGAGTCATATTGCCCCACAAAAATGCATTAGTAACCAAGATTCATCAGGAATGCAAAAACAAATGATGTAGAAGATGTAAGGGTATCTGAAAGCATGCAAAAGGACAGAATGGCATTTTTCAAGGGAGAGACTGCTGTTTGTTCCCATGCATAGCCAAGTGACACACACTCTCTCATTTTTCTTCCTCTCTCTGTGTATGTACATGAGTGTTTGTGTGTTATTTGTATATATATACAAATATATATATACAAATATATACTCTGTGTATACATGTGTGGTATATGTGCATCTCCTCTCTCTCTCTCTCTCTCTCTCTCTCTCTCTCTCTCTCTCTCTCTCTCTGTGTGTGTGTGTGTGTGTGTGTGTGTGTGTGTGTGTGTGTGTGTGCCTGTGTGGTATAATGCTAAAAGGTGACAGCACACTAAAATATTTCTATTTGGTTTCCTTCAAGTTAAAAGGGGGCCAATTTTTAAAAAAGGGATTCTGACTCAAGATAGTGGAAAAGATAATAAAAAAAAAGGCACAGAACCACTTTAAGTGAATTTAAGTCTCCAGCACCAAGCAAATTACTTCCTCAGAAGCTGGGGAATTTTGTAGATGGAATCTCAGCACTGTTATTTAGGATGAAGAACAGTGTAGAAGCCAGAAACTTGAAGTAGTCTTATGTCACTGCTTTTTACATGATATGAAATATATAATGTTTTTAAGGGATAGACATAAGCAACATTCAAGACTGAATTTTGAAAACACACTTTAAACACCTAGAAAATGAAGCAATGGTTCTGTCTTGTGATGGTTTATGCCGACAGTCAACATGACAGGCTACACAATCACACTGGAGACAAATCTCTGGGGGAAGTCTCTGAGGGATCATCTTGAATAGATTAACTGAGGTTGGCCGACCCACCCTAAGTAGCACCTATCCCTGAGCTAAGGTCCTAGACTACATGAAAAAGCAGAAGTGAAGCGAACATTAGGATTCATCACTCTTCTTTCTGATATGGCTGTCATGTGACAGGCATGTATGGCTTGCCCTCTGTGAGAGATGGTATGTTCATCCTGAACATTCCTTTCCTTTCTAAGCTGCCTTTGTCAGGGATTTGTCACAGCAATGTATAACATAATTAATACACGCATCAGTAAAGTGCCTATAACCCAAGGGCAGAACAGAACGTGTGCGCATTACTGTTGCTTTGAAATTGCTCGTTTTGCTTTTTATATCCAGAAAAAGCAGATCTGGAAGATGAGCCCTCTGACTACCGGAGTTAGGAAGCTGAGCATAGATTGGAATTCGGGCTCTTCCATCTTCTCTCTCTCTCCTCTCTCTCTCTCTCTCTCTCTCCTTCCTATCCTGTCTTTTCCTCCTCTCTTTAGTATTTGCCCATGATTGCCTCAAAATGATTTTGAAGAGAGCCAGGCAGTGGTGACAGATGCCTTCAATCCCAGCACTCGAGAGAAGAGAGAGGTGAATCTTTGTGAGGCCAGCCTGGCCTACAAGAGCTAGTTCCAGGACAGTCATGGATGTTATACAGAGGAAGTCTGTCTTGAAAAACAATCAAACAAAAAATGATGTTGAAGAGAGATTTGTTTTCTTTTTTATGTGTGAGTGTGTGTGTGTGTGTGGTACATTAATGTGTCTGTGGAGGCCAGAAGAGGACATCAGATTTCCTAGATCGGGAGGCACACTGTCCTCTACAAGGGAAGAAAAAGCTCTTAATAGCTGAGCTAACTATCTCTCCCTCTCCTCAAAGGTTTTTATAAAGATCTCATGGACAAATCAAAGTAAAAAAGGAAAGCAAAGCCCCTTTGGACCATTTCCATAACATACATGACTCACTGGTGTGAGTCAGTGGAAATACTCCAAGTCTGTAACTCTATTCCTTGGAGAAAGACTTCATTCTTGGCCCATCTTCTGATTCCTTCTATTAACCTTATTGGTGGATATAGAAGTAAGGGAGTCTGTTCAGCTCAGACCCTCTTCTTGACTCTTTCAGAAGCTGCTTATTGCAAGGATACAATCATCCTTATGACAGCTTCAGCAAAGCAGACAACTTATCAGGACAGGTTTGACTAATGTTGGGGGGTGGTACTTGGTTGTCCAATACTGCCTGTCTTAGTATTTCTGTAATAAAACTCCATGACCAAAACAACTTGGCCATGAAAGGGTTTGTTTGAAAGGATTGGAAGGTGTGACCTTTGTTGGAGTAGGTGTGGCCTTTTAAGAAGCCACTGGAGGTGGGCTTTGTGGTTTTAGAAGCTCAAACCAGGCCCAGTTCTTCACTCTCCCTCCTGTTGCCTGAGGATATGGGTATTGAACTCTCAGCTGCCTCTCCAGCACCGTGAGTGCTGCCATGATGATAATGGACTAAACTGCTGAAACTGTAAACCAGCCCCGATTAAATGCTTTCCTTTTTAAGAGTTGCCATGGTCACAGTGTCTCTTTGGAGCAATAGAAACCCTAAAACCATCATCAAAGGACATATACTCAATCAGGGCAGGACCCTGGAGGATGAAGCTAATGCAGAGCACAGAGGGGTGCTGCTTACTGGCTTTCTCCACATGGCTTGCTCAGCCTGCTTTCTTATAATATAATGCTCATATAATATAATATAATATAATATAATGCTCATAACCATTAGTTCAGGGATGACACCACCCACAATGGACTGAACCCTTCCACATCGATCACTAATTAGGAAAATGCCCTATAGGCTTGCCTACAGCCTGATCTTGTGAAGGTATTTTCTTGAGGTTCCCTCCTCAAGATGAATTTACCGTGTGTCAATTTGGCTTAAAACTATCCAGCACACTGCCTGTGACTGCATAGGTAAAACTATTGCAGAAAAGTCTCTGGAGTTAGATTAAACCCAACTTAGTTTCTTTTTGTTTTGTTTTAATTTTTATTTATTTGTGTTAATTTCATTTTACATTCCAACCACAGTTTTCCCTCCCACCTCTCCTCTCATCCCACCTCATCCACCCCCAGCCTACACCTCATCCACTCTTTCCAATGGGTAAGGGCTCCTATGGGGAGTCAACAAAGTCTGGCACATTAAGTTGGGGCAGCACCAATTCCATCCTCCTTGTATTACGGCTGAGTGAGCATGGCATCCCACCATAGGGAATGGGTTCCAACAAGCTATCTCATGCGCCAGTGATAGATCCTGGTCCTGTTACCAGGCACCCCTCAGATAGTCCAAGCTTCACCACTGTCTCCCACACACGTAGGGCCAAGTTGGGTACCATGGAGACTCCACAGCTGTTGGTCTAGAGTTCATGAGTTTTCATTCACGAGCTTGGTTTAACTGTCTCTGTAGATTTCTCCATCATGATCTTGACTTCTCTTGCTCATATATTCCCTCCTCCTGTCTTCAACTGGATTCCCAGTGCTCAACCTTTTGCTTGAATGTGGATCTCTGTATCTGTCTCCACAGTTACTGGATGAAGATTCTATGATGATAGTTGGAGTATTCACCAATCTGATTACAAGGGAAAGTCACCCAACTTGGTTTTAATAACCAACTTAGTTTTATCAACACAAAAAAATGTGCTATTCTGATTCTATCACAATCTGGTCTGTATGTTTCTCTTATGGCCAATTTAGGGTTGAATTCATTAAATGTCAGAGTCTCCTACTGTGTTCTGATAAAGAAAATGGTGAAATGTACATTATTGGCTAATTAATGAATGTCTTAATATTCATTGATACTCCAGCCATAGAGATCTAAGTTTCTCACAGGCAGTAGCCTACATACTCTTTGCAACAGCCACATGAAGCATTATCTTAATTCCCTATTTCACAAATGAGGTAGCTAAGTGACTTAGTTGCTTAAGGTCAGTAGGTTACACAGGGCTAACAGATTTTTTAAAAAATCAGGAATCAGGATACAAATGCATCTATCCAATTTCATTCTTTAATATTTTTCTTGGAAGTTTGGTCATAATAACAAAATAGTCAAACTAATATACCTGCCCCCTCTCTCCTTCCCCCTTCTCTCTCTCTATGTGTGTGTGTATATACATACATATATACACATACTTTTCTTCCTAGAGCTTCTAAATTAATTTCAAATAATTAAAAATTTGTTAAACTGTATTGACGATATCAGACTTGACTTTTGAATGAACCAGTGTGACAACTAATGACTATGAACATCAGGAACATCTTCTAGACTAAATGCACAGATATTTATTTTCAATTTTATATTACAAAAATTTTCAAGCTTTTATGAAATTAGACAGCACAGTTAATACTAAAACAGCATGCAAGCATTTCCCCAATTAAAAATTATTTACATTGAGGCTAACTATATCTTACTTCTAAGCCAGCCCTATCTCACAATCATTGTGAGACAATTTGATCCTAGTAGTAGATAGTATAATCTTTCACCAATAACATTAAATTTGACCTTAAGCAGAGGAGAGTACTGTCGTAACAAGGTACGTACACTTAAGAGCTGTCTGTACTCTAGACTTAGCAGACCTGAAAGCAGGGACAGACTCAACATCATAATAATTGTATTAGTTACTTCTCTGTTTATAGTTCTGTGATAAAGCACCATGATCAAACACAACTTAGAGAAGAGTTTCTTTTGCCTTACCGTTCCAGAGGGATATGCATCAACGTTGGTAGAGTGGAGGCATCGAGGCTGGAACAGGAAACGAAGAGAGCTCACATGCTCAAACTGCAAGCACAGAGCAGAGAGAGCCAACAGGAAATGGCATGAGTTTTTGCACTCTCAAAGCCTGCCAGGATTATCTTTTTGGGAGAATAGAAATTGAGCTTATTGGCTCCATGTGGAGGCTTGAGGTATCTTCACTGATAGTTGTGGGGAAGTCCTTTAAATTTCCTTTGCTAGTGTACAGAATGCACACTGTACAGATGCTGTGGACTGAGTTTTGGCAAAGGAAGAGGAGGGGACACGCAGCCATCTGTATATCTCCGAAGCCCATTTGAACGATTAAAATTCAGTCTGTTTCCAATTAGCTTCACAGCCTCAGGTGTCCAGCAGTTGCTTTCCCTCAGGTGTCTTCAGCAGAATTCCTCATGCAGGAAGAGCAAGGGGAGGTGTGTCAGTTGAGGGAGGTGTGAGGAAGGTGTGTTGGTTGAGGGAGAGATTACAGTGTTTCTGTCATTTAAGGAAGTTTCGTGACTCTAAGGGGTCTGCCTATTACTTGGAATCCCTTTTCTTTAACTTGGCATTAAATTGTTTTAATTTTATTTTCGAGATTATAATAAAATCACAGCATTTCTCCTTTCCTGGTTTTCCCCTCCAAAACCTACAATATATCCCTCCCTGCTTTCTATTAAACTCATGGCTTCGTTTTCATCAATTGTTACTACGTGCATATATGCTTATCTAGTGCTAAATGTTACCTGCTTAGTGTTCATAATGTTTCATGCATGTATATTTTCAGGTTTATTCATTGTAGAAGTGGCACGAGCCTGCCAAGGTGCTTGTGTAGAGGTCAGGGGACAACTTGCATGAATTGGTTCTCTCTTTCCATTATGTGGGTTCCAGAGTGTTGAACTCATGTCATCAAGCTTGGTGGCAAATAGCTTTTCTTACTAAGTCATTTCACCAGTCCTTAGGCAATGTTTGAAAATAAAAGCTGGGCAGTGGTGATACATTCCTTTAATCCCAGCACTTTAATCTTCCAGGAGACAGAGGTAGGTGGATCTCTGCAAATTCGAGGTCAGCCTGGTACAGTGTGAGTACCAGGATGGTGAATGCTACACAGAGACCCCGTTTCCACTCCACCCCATCTCACCCCTGAAAAAAGAAAAAAAAATAACCCTTCCTTGGGCAGCAATGGGCTTCTAATGCCTACCCCTAAGCAATGGCTTCTACTGCCCCACCTAAGACAATGTCTTGCTATGTAGCCTTGGCTGGCCTGTTACTCATTATGGGTCTATGCCATACCCCAGATTTGTAAGACGCCTCCTGCTCCAGCATTCAGTGTACAAGGTCACAGTCATGTGCTACCATGTCTGGTGCTGCTATTGATATCTGCTCCACCAACTCTGATAAACACTCTGATTTACCTTAAAACCATACATTCAACTCCCAAGCTTACCTTCTCTCGGTGTGATGACAACTTCCTTCCCTTCTGCTATCCCCGGGAGGGCTGTGATTTGCTCTACTGTGGCTGATCTCATCCAAACTAGTATAAGGAGGGAAATACAGGTGTCTATGAGACACTGGGATTTAGTGTACATGTTTTTAAACTTAATTACACCACACGCATTCCATACTAAAGTCTTTTTTAAAAGCTGAGCAAGAGAAAGCATGGGTTGCTGAGAACAAGTTCTCCTGGGATGTCGCTGTCACCTTTTCAGTCAGGGAGGTTTTTTGAGCTTCGGGAATCTACTAGTTTGAGGTCTGAGACTACAGGTTGTGAACAAAATTAAGTTTTCCTAAAGTTCAGATGGTGAAATCTTTACTCCCAATTGTGAGTGCATCTGGAGACATGACTTTGAATGGAGTCCTAAGCGTAGAGCTCTGACTCAATGGGCTCAATGTGCTTATAAGAAGAGCTAGATCTCTCTCCCCCCTTTCTCTTTCCAGCCCTCCCTTTATTTCTTCCTCCTTCCTTCCCTCCATTCTTCCATCTTTACATTTCTTCTACCTTCCTTTTCCTCTCTTTCTTCCATGTAAGGACCCACTGAGAAACCAGCAGCCAACTGTTTGAAAGACAGGAAGATACCAATGCACTGGCATTTGATCTTGGACTCGTCAGCTTCCAGAACTTCAAACAACTAAATTTTTATTGTGCAAGCCATCTAGTCTGTGTATTTTGTTATGCTATCCTGAGCTGATTAGTATAGTACACTATTATCAAATTCTTGGGGACTTTAAGTATTTGTCTTCTGCTTGATGATATGGTGGAATTACTTTGTAGAAGATTCCTCTTTAACCCATATTTCAAAAAAAAAGAAAGTAATGAAAACATGAAATAGGGAAAGAATTGATCCCAGGTCATCAGAACAAATTGGTTTTATACAAAGAATGCATTCTATGAAGAAATAATGTTGATTTTCTGAAAGGCAGGCATCAGACCATCTTGAGTGTAAATCAGTCAAAAGAAATTTGCAAGAACTCTTTACTTAAATACATGGCAAATAGCCTGGGACAAATCCAAAGAATGAAACAACTGTAGAAATAAAAAAAAGTTTGTACAGGAATGTGGCTGACTAGATAATATTGTTTCAAGGTCATTTCAGGCTAAGGGCTCCTGAGCATTCAATGTGCAATTCAAAAATTCATATTGATTTTGCAGGCTGATACCAAAAGAAGAACTTCATGTGTTCATTTCTCTCTCAAAGTGGTTCTAAGTGCTTATAATTACATTTCAGACATCTGCGGCAACAATCACAGCTCCGTGCTAGTTTTTGCAACCCAGATTGACTGACAGCATCTCTACTGACAACAGTTCTGATTCAGCTTCAGCTTGAGTTGTGAGAATTTGCAGTTGGGAGCCTTATCTGAACTGTCACCGTTATGTCTTATCACCCTCAAGCAAATAGCCATTCCTGGATGGTACTCACCACTAGAATTGCCTTAAATTAGAACATTGGTGGGACCGGACTCCAGTATTTGCTGGTATTTTTGTCCCATAAAGTTTAAAATTTTCCTTTTGAACAACTGGAATTTAACTTCCCAAATTAGTTATTGGGGTAGTCCAGCGGGTGGTGATAGCTCAAGTGAAACCCTGCTCTGATGATCTGCCTACTATCCGTTTATACTGAACCCAATAGCTCTGCGGCCATTTGCCTGTTGACATGCATGGAGGGGGTCAAAATAAGAATAACACTGGGTAGACTAGATGGCTCATTGGAATAAAACCTTTTCTCTTACAAACCTGAAGACTTGGTTTTCATCCCTGGATCTCACAGTGGAAGAAAAAAACTGACTCCTGAGAGGCGTTCCCTGACTTCTTCATGCTCTATGTGCCCTCCCCCCGACAAGTGCACTCCTACAGTACTTTTACTACTGCTGCTGCTGCTACTAAAAGTAATAGTAATAATAAATGGAATTTAAAAACAAGAATAGCAATATAATTTCATGTCAGAATTATATGAAATTACAATTTTGGAGTCTGCAAACCAAGTATAAGTGGACCTGAGATTCAATCATTCATTCATACACTCTTTCCCAATGGTTTTACCATAGTAGTTGCAGCTGAGGCCATACAGCAACAAAGGCTCCCATACTTACCATCTATTCTTTTTTTTTTCAATTTTCATTGTTTACTCTGTAGCATTTTTTTTCCATACATTGTTTTGTTTTATTTTTTCCATTCAAGAACATAATTAAAGAAATAAAATTTTTACCTTTCTTCCCCTTCTCCCGGTCCCCTCCCACTACCCCCTCACCCCTCCTCCCTCCCCCTTCTTCCTTGAAAGAGGGCATGGTGCCCTGCCCTGTTGGAAGTCCAAGGCCCACCCCCATCCCTCCTGGCCTAGCAAGGAGTGCATTCAAAAAGACTCGGTTCTCAAAAAGATAATACATGCAGAAGAGATAGGTCCTGGTGTCATTGTTGATGGGTTCTCCATCTGCCAACTTTCGCCGCCACATTCAGAGAGTCTGGTTTGATCATATGCTCATTCAGTCCCAGTCCAGGTGGATTGGTTCGCTCCCATTAGTTCAGGCACACTGTCTCAGT